>ML807732.1:3958-16038 GCA_009831015.1 Picea engelmannii | reverse complement strand
TGAAATTATCTCTTTTTCAAGGCGTTGAGTACTTTTCCTGAGGTTTTTCTATGCTATATTGATGTTTGGTTCTTAACAAAAAGGGACCTTCCCTTTCGATACTTCAACCTCTATGTTCTTCCTAAGCTTCATTAGATCTAAAAGGCTTAAGAGATTTACATTATTTCTCTTGAACTTAATGCTTGGAAGAATCCTTTCGTGCACCCCTTACGCTCATTCTTCAACTCTAGAACTTAAGTGGTTCTTGGTCTTTGCCTGCCTCGCAGGGAGCCTGTGCATACGTGCACTATCTCTCCTGAGCTTTAACAGACTCCCTCCTCCAAGGGACTCAGAATGACTAGGAGTGTCGACATGCGTACGTGAAATTGTGCCCAAGGTCGACGAACTCACAGTTTGTGGATCTATCTTAAGCCACCACAGGGTGCAAGAATTTACGAATACAAAACATGTCCGATCTATACTTGCTTAAATATACAATTTAAACAAGAATAAAGAGATATAGTATAACCATTAAGAAAACATACACATCCCTGGATCCTTCACAATATATCCCTTTTCATTACATAATTACAGCTTAATTTCACAGGGTATGAGAATACTTATCTATTACAAGTTGCATCCAACCAACTGACTGTGGGTGTGCGCCTTTCCACCCAACCATAGGCTCAGAGGAATTCATTCTTAGCACTCTGGCCACCCCCATGCCAAGCCATGATATCACTAGGGAATTTACGCCATCTCTCATAGAAACTCTCTTTGTCACAACAACCCTGCAAGGTTTATCAGATGCTTCCTCAGCATCAAGCTCGCGTTCGGGTCCTTCAGACCATGTATCGGCACTTACTTTGGTTTCACACATCTCCCTTATGAGCTTTTGCTCTCTTCCCGTCTCGTATCTCCTCTCTTGATGTGTGTCTGTATGTATCTTACCTTCCCTCCTTTGGAAGGTTTCCGAACTGTCATGTTCCTTCTATCATAAGGAATCTCGGGTTTGCAGGTCTTTGTGGTACTTCGAGTTGACATCCTGCAGCTAGACCATGCTTCCATTCATGGGGGTGGTTGATAATTCAACCACTGGTCCTCTCGTCATTAACTGATTTCTTTCCTCTAGAGATATAATGGCTCGTACTTCAAGGCTTCACCCCCAATAGTCAACTATGGGAAGTTTAACAATAATACATTTACATTGTCCACATGCCTTAGCATGGTAATCCTATTTTTTGATTAATTACAAGCTGGGGGAAACAAGGGTGTTACACTCCCAAAGCCTGGATCATATAATAAATCACAGTTGTTGATTTAGGAAGGTTAGATCTGATCCACAGAACTTGAAAGGATAGATCTGAAACATCAGTTCAGGAGCACCATCAAGATCATGAGATCGATGATCCCATCGCATTACGGGGTCAGAACGTGCACGGTTCTTGATTTTTCGTGATCGGGCCACAATCAAAACCACGGTATCGCCAAAGGAATACATGGAGCTCTGTAGTGAATTGCGGGGTGAAAAGCAGATTTCCCTCAAACCACCTTTGGCCGCAATCACGTGATCATATGAGAGCATCGCCCAACGTCACATCAGCGGAAGATTGAGGAAGGAGCTAGTTGTTAGGCTCCACATTGGAGGTTACACATTGAAAAGTAAAAAATCATCTGTGTGTATAATCCAACGGCGCTGATCAAACCGAATATGATCGAAGGTTTTTGTTTCATCTCGTGATTTCTTGATCAATTATGATTTAGTTACACTAATTGAATCATTGTTCCTGAGCGGTTGAATCATTGTTCCTGAGCGTTGGAATCATGATTCCTGAGTGTTTTTGAGATTCCCAACTTGAGAATTGGAGATGCGGAGTGTAGCGAATGATGAGAGAAGGAATAAAATAAAAATGTCGTGACGGAGAGAGGTTGTTGTTTCTCTGTAAAAATTAGTCGAACTGTAAGCAATGAAGATAATAGCATGAACTGAGGGAGAATATGTAGAGATGAAGAACATAAGTTGGACAGAGCGGAAATTGTGAAAACAACAAATTGTAGGAGAACTTAAGCGCAAGAAGATGCGAGCAGGAAGACACTGATGCAAACAGAGAAGACCACTGTAGCAGAATAGTGATGAGACTGGTAAGCCATTGATAAATACTGTATCACTGTAATAAATTTCAGCAAGCAAAGATTTATATTTTAAGGTGGTAGGGTGGTGCTAGGGAGGATTGTTGTCCTCATAGTTTCAAGTGGGTGCTTGAACACAGGGAGTTGTAGCTTCCATCTGGTTGCAGCCAGAAAAACCAAGGTGGTATGGTGGTGCAAGGGAGAACCATTGTTCTCTGTTATGCAGGTTGGTTCCGATGTGAGTGGAAGTTGGTTCTTCCATCCAATTGGTGTTGGAACACTCAGAAAATTGGTGCTTCCTTCTAGTGGGAGCTAGAGAAACTAGAGAGTTGGTGCTCTCAACAAGTTTCAGCTTGTTAAAGAAGAGGTTGTAGCCTCATTTTGAGTTGGTGCTCAAAGAAAGATGTTGTACATAACTTAAAAGACTGTCTATCATTCGAAGAAGAAGAGGGTTTCTCCCTTTATGGGTTTCCTCGTGAATATTCGTCTTTGTGTATATCATATGTGTGATTGATGTTTGTTATTTCTACTGCTCATATCTTTCATAATCTTGATGCTCACTTGGATTTAATAGGCATAAAATTGTTTAAGCACAGTAATAACTGATTCACCCCCCCTCTCAGTTGTCTTAGTAATTTCAACACAAAGTTATTGCAATCAATTTCATTCAACATTCTTACTCTTAAAAGATGTCAAATGTTGTTTTCATGATCAAAAGGAGAGGTTCAACTAAAATACTTTACCCTCACACTAAATTACATTACTTGAAAGTTTGTAGATGTATTTTCTTTTGTATTAATATTAATGTAATAATAAAAACTTTGAAAAAGACACAAATTATTTAACAAAAATTAAATATCAAACTTGTCATCAATTACATAATCCACTTTGGATGATTAAACTACTAGTTGTTTCTCCATAGAGTGAGTTACGTCTTTGGGCATGGCAACCACTGTAAATCTTCAAATACTTTAGGTAGGTCATGTGTAGGAGGAAGGCTAATAATGTTTATCGAAACGCACACCACAAGATTAGAGAGAGAGTATCGAGAACATTGACTATTCTAGTTGTCTTCCCCACGACCTTAGAGCATGTTGGTATTTAGTTTTGTTTTCCTTGTAAGTCGTGATCATTTTTAACTTTTTTCCWTACCAAAGTCCAGGAAGTGATCAAGTGATCATGCCCATGTATGAGTCTAATTTTTTTACCAGAAACTGAGAACATTTATATTAAAAGAATTATAGCCATAGCCAAATGATTAGGTTTATAAAACAAGTGATCATGCCCATGTATGAGTCTAATTTTTTTAACAGAAACTGAGAACATTTATATTAAAAGAATTATAGCCATAGCCAAATGATTAGGTTTATAAAACTTGTTATCTTGAATATTCAAACAAAATAGCTAGTTATTTTATTTGTCGAAAAGAGAGCATGTAAATGTCCAAAATTATTACATCCTTGCAATTCTTACATGTATATCATCTTAAGAAAACACTTAGAATTCTAATTGTTGTTCAAAACATAAGATTTAATGGAAATCATGATGACTATCAACCTCTTCTAACCCCACATTGGTAGGATGGTTGACTACCTAATGTCCCCAAATTGCATAGACCGAGATGCCCAATTTTATTCAAATTGAAGAGACCAAACCCCCAAATGCAGAAGCCCAAAATACCACCAAAGAAAAAACACCTACGATTGAACCCCAATAAACCAAAGGAATAGATACCATAAACATCCCAAGAATCCAATGTGGCAGACAACACAATCAACTAAACAGAACCAACAATCCAAGGATAAATTGACCCCAAAAGTTCATACACACAACAAATTTCTAATAGTCGATGTAATGGAGATTCCACCCATAGAGAAAAACCTAACCCAAGAGCCTTCAAGTAGTAGTTCCATAAAACAAACCAAAAAGAGAGTGAGAATATTACCACACAAAGAACCAATAGGGTGGCCTTGCTCCAAAAAACCTTGCAATCTCCCAATTTGAAATCCATTATCCCACAAAACTGATGATAAAGATCGATGCGGAGTTCAAAAGGAAAACCAAATTTAAGTGCAGGCATGGAATAAATGGATACATAGGTCTTTTTAAATTTGTGCACCTCATATGCAATCTAGAACATTAGATATTGTGACGTTTTTTGCATTAATGAGATGTTACATGCCTCCATTTGAAAGGTGATGGGTTAAGGAACTAATTGGAAGGATAAACCCTCTTTTTTCCTAAGCACACCCATTTTTAAAGAGGTCGCTTCATTTGCTAGAGCATCCACTTGGTGGTTATGTTCTCAAAGGACTTGATAAAACGATATATTTTGGAAATTACTTACTTCTTTCTAAGCGAGCTATAATGGAAGCTATCTTATTGTCTAAGGATGGAGATTGTGAGAGCATCAATTTAATAATTACACTTGAGTCTCCTATTACAATAGACCCAATTCAATTGCTAACCAAAGATCCTAAAGGAGTGAATACGTCTCATCTTGATTACTCGTGGGTTCTCCTAGACCCTTAGCGACGCTTGTTTCAAGTTTTCATCCGAAATTTAGAATGATCCCTATGCCTACCACCTTTGGAGTCTAAAGTTAAGAGATGAAAAGAGTAAAAATTATTACAATGCTTCCACTAGATTGTGACCAAGGATTGAGGGCATTTTTTTGTTTTGTTAGCTAAATATCCCTGACTTGCAGGATTGGTCTGTGGTTGAGATGCCACGACCCAGGGGCATCTAAGCCGTCAAAATCACTCGGGGATCACACCTGGCCTAGACCGCAACAATCCTTAACATGGTTGGATTTGAGGTGTCCCCAGAGGTTTTGAACCAGTGACTTCACTTACGGAGTGACTTAACAACACACTCCCTCATCGACGGCTCTACACCATGAGGACAAGATTGAGGATATTATGAAAGAACGTGAATAACATGAAAAATGTGAGAAGCTTTAATTAATAAACATGGTACATAAGACGAAAATAAAATTTGAGTTTGAATGGACAAAGTGGGAATTAAAAATTATTGAAATTCACTTTTTTTCGGATTTCATACCACTTATGAGGCGAGTGATAACGTAGGGCATAAACCACGCCGTAGGCTAAACGTTCTATGAAATGACAATTTTTTCCAGGGACATTTGTCTGAAATCCGACGAGAAATTATTAGATTAGTAGATTTGGGTGATTATTTATGTATAATTCGAATGCTCAAATTTTTCAGCACGCTGAATCCATTTTTGAACAACTAAAAATAAAAATTCATATAAATTTATATGAACTAATTTCGACAAAAATAACCACTACATAAATTAGTGAAATAATATACCGTTGTCGGGCCCCACTACATCTATAAAGACATTGGAATGGCATGGAAAATTAATATGTCGATGGTGACATTTAGCACAGTGAAATTATTTCCCAATCGCTTCTCCTCTCTCTTTCGTGTTGAAGTTGTAAGAAGCATTACGTCATAAAACATGAAATCTTTAAAAATATTAATAAGTTAGTTATTTATTTATCATAATAATAATTTAATTTAATATTACAGTTTAGTTAAATGGTAAATTGAGATATGGGTTTTTCTTAAATTGAATTAAGGAAAAGTTTTATAATTAAAAATAATATTTCATGAAAATTGTTAATAGTGATTTTTAATAAGGTTAAATTAAATTTATATTAAAAAATTAAAATTAAAATGTTTTAATATTTTTAGTAAAAAACTTTAAAACATACAAACCATGAAAAAGTTTTTAACTGTTTTATTTAACTTTTTTAATAAAACTAGGAATAACTCCACTCATAAGTTTTTTATAAATATGAAACATTAATAGAAAAATAACATCACTGCTTAATCAATTTTTTATTTATAATAAAATTACACTAAATTGAATATATATAACCAAAACTATTTACTAATAAAAAAATTATCCCATCAATGAATGAAGCTTTTTTAATTATTATCCAGGAAGAGAGGCATAATTATTAGTTTTTTAATTATTATAATTTTAGATAATCATGGATGTTAAAGAAATTATAAATGAGAATCAATACTTTACATCATAAATATAAATATAAATATTTCATGGTTAAGATACTTTTTTTCTTCTAATTATTATCAATAAAGGAAGGTACAATTTATTCTTTTTCTAGTTATTATAATATTATATAAACTATGGATATGAGACAAGTTATGATTGAGAATCAGTACTTTACATCATAAATGTAAATATTATAAATATTCCATGGTCAAGATACATTTTTTCCTTCTAATTATTATCAATAAAAAGGAAGTATAAATTATTATTATTTCTAATTATTATGATATTATATAAACTATGGATATGAGACAAGTTGGGACTTTACATCATAAATACATATATTCCATCGTCTTATGGTCCAAGTTTTTTTAAATAGCATCGTCTTATGGTCCAAGTTTTTTTAAATAGAAACATTGTTGTGGAAGAGGGCTGAGGGAGTTACATAGATTGAGGATTGATACTTTATATCATAAATACAAATATTCCATGGTTTAAGTATATAATTCTTTTCTTCTAATTACAATTTATTTTTTTCTAATTATTATGATATTATACAAAATAAATTATGGATATGAAACAAATTATGATTAAGGTTTAAGTATATAATTTTTTTTGTTCTAATTATAATTTATTCTTTTCTAATTATTATGATATACAAAATAAAATATGGATATGAAACAAATTATGATTAAGGATTAATCTTTTTTTAATTATTATGATATTATACAAATTAAACTATTTTTTTCTAATTATTATGATATACAAAATAAAGTATGGATATGAAACAAATTATGATTAAGGATTAATCTTTTTTTAATTATTATGATATTATACAAATTAAACTATGGATATAAGACAAACTATGATTATGGATTAGGACCATGNTTTTCTAATTATTATGATATACAAAATAAAGTATGGATATGAAACAAATTATGATTAAGGATTAATCTTTTTTTAATTATTATGATATTATACAAATTAAACTATGGATATAAGACAAACTATGATTATGGATTAGGACCATGAATTATGGATATGAGACATAGTCTTAGTGACAAACTATTTGGATTAGGATTGATATTATATAAACTATGGATTATAGATATGAGACATAGTCTTAGTGACAAAAGGAGAAACAAAACTAAAATCCTTCCAATCATAGTTCATTTTTTTTTTCTATTCTACTATACCTCTTGTATATATCCTTACAATGGTACATTGAATAAACTGAGACTTGATGTGCATAAAAAGAGATAAGGATACAATTTTAACTCTATGTCTATAGGTCCTTGAGGTCCCTGGATATTGATATCCTAGTTTAGAGTCCATGGTTCATGTGGAACAATGATTGAAGTTGCTATGTTGGTGGAGTCTGATGTACTTTGTGAAATTTTTCCATCCATATAATGCCTAAGAATCTGATTTTCCTGTCTCAAGAGAGCCAATTCTTAACTTTGTTTTTCCATCTTTTGAAAGATAAATTGAATCTCTTGGTATTTTGTATTTTAAAATTTTTCTTGAGAGTTTCTCAGGGAATTTATTTCCTTTTCCAACTAGACCACCTATTTGCTGAGATAGTGAGGGATAAATTCACCAACATAAGGCTTCCCTGAAGAGCCCCTGCGCCACATAGGAGTGCGGCATGGGGAAGACATTGTATAAACAACAACAACATGTAGATAGAGAGGCAGAGTGTTCCACAATGAATTTGAGGAGTTGTAGCCCAAATTCTTGCTAATTTGACTATGAAACCATTTTCTAAAGAAAAATTTCCCAATGTTAACTGTCGAAATGGCATGCAAGACCGAAGAGTTTACCTTTGAGGGGAGATCTCTACGGAGAGGGTGCCAAAAAGTGAAACCACCACCCGAAGATGAAAGAAATAGTCGTGGACGAGAGAGGCTGGAGCCTGCTAGGAAGAGAACAAGAACCCGACGCCTACCACCACCATGAAACACCCTAATCTACCACATAAGACTACAAGAACGAGAGTTTAGGGAAAAACCCAGATCCATATCCATATAATATAACCATCAAAGACGCCACATCTCCACACGGGGGTGGAGAATACCACATCTAACAATGATGGTGAGAAAGTGGAGATAAAAGTAAGAGGGAGGGGGAATATATGACTGAAGGGAGCTCGGGTGCATGGGAAATAAATGGAGGGAGAGTGGAAGGGCACTTGGTAGCATAAGGTGGAGAGAAAACACAAAATTCCTAATTAAATGCATTAAATGGAGGGGTTTGGAACAAAACCCAATTTCATAATGTTTTGGGAGGAGCATGGTGTAGGAACTTTTGTGTATGAGACACTACAAGGAAAAGAACTTTTAGCGGAGATTTCTAGTGTTACAAAATTGGAAAAAAACACCTCCGCTACAACATATGTTATCGATAGCGGATCTTTTTGCGGATACTATAACGGAAGTTGATTATAACTAAAAAAATATGTGCGGTCAGAGGTGTTAGCGGATGTTTACAAATCAGTGTGTTTGTATAAGGTACAAGCACCTGTGCATACATACACCTACAACACCGGTGCGGTCCACTTAACTTCAAGCATTGGGGCAGTAAAATATGAAATCACTGGGGTAGTAAAATATTTAAGCATCGGGATGTTGGTCTTATAAGCACTGGGGATTTAACAACAAAAATCACTGAGAGAGTTAAAAATAATTAAGCATTGGGGATTTCTTCATAGAACGCACCGGTGCATTATTAATAATAAGACACCGATGTTGTATAAAATAATATGCATTGGTGCGTTACAGGGAAAAATTCCTCAGTGCATTAAAAATCGAAAGCACCGATGCTTTTCCATAATAAACAAGCCCTGGTGCTTATCAATAACACAATAGTGTCGGTGCATATCAATAACACTTACGCATCGGTGCTTCGTATAATATTAATGCACTGATGGCCAAATTTTCAATATAATTTTGTGGTATTAAATTGATTAATGCATTGATGGCCAAATTTTTAATATAATTTTGTGGTATTAAATTAATATTGAAACCAGTGCTAATTGATTACATAAAAGCAGTGGTGTGAATTTCATATGAAATGCACCAGTGAGTTTTAATATTAAACACGTCGATGAGATTAATAATTAAAATACATCGAGATTAATAATTTACATATATGTTATAGTTTAATTAGTGAATTTGGATATGATGTTTGGATTAATTTGTTATATCATCAGATTTTGCATCTCTTCATTATAGTATTTAGTCATCCATATGTTTAATCAATGATGTAAATTTTCACAACGACATTGAACACCGCAATAGAATAAATTAAAAAATATTTTATTATATGAATAAGAGGGTCTTTGTCATACAAAATGGGACACTTATCGATAATCCCTTGTCTTTCAATTGGGACACTATGTCCATTACATTAAACAAAAATGTATGATTTTCACAAACAATTATTTCAGAAAAATACAATTGCAACTTGCATTGATATCCAAATATATTGGTCATCATTCTTCACTCGAACTGATGTTAGTGCTCGAGCTACTTCCATGCCTTGGTTTATTTTTTTGAATGATTGGTTGATTGTCTCGATTGTTTTGTTCTTCTTGGAGCTCCATCTATAAACATAAAAATAAACTGTAATGAGTCTATCTACATTGGTGAGAATAATGAAAATTGAAATAAATAATATACACGAATGTAAATAAAAAAGCAACGTACCTCCAAAGCAAGAAGTGACTCATGAATCACACACATATGTTCAAAATCAAATCTCATGCCTTGTTTCAACAATTCTTCTATTGGCTTAGTTCCATACTTTATTTCCTACAAGTTTTATACCCCATAATAAATCATAGATTTAATATAAACTATTATTTTTGTTTCATTAATTATAAAATGATGGAAGTAAAACAACATAGATTATATTTACAAATTCGACAATTAATTTTTGATATGCCAACATATACTCACAACCCTTAATTAACCCACTGCCAATCAATTTTTCTGAAGGCTCTTCTTTGTATGTTAGCACTTGTTTGAAGACATTCAAGGATGACTATTGTAAAACAACTTAAAATATACACACAAAAAAACTTAAGTTGTTATAAGGAAATAACAATTACTCACAAACTTTGCTATCAACCCTTTTCTTCCTTGTCGTCTAGTTTTATGTGCAAAATGAGTTCCATTTTATTTTACTTTTTGTAATAGAATATTTGAAAATTAATATTTAATGTATAATTAATTATTTGTACCTAATAGAAAAATTCAATGATTACATACATTTGAAGCTTGTTGTTGTTGAGATAGCTCCTCCTGGGATGCAATTATGTCCAATTCTTTGACCATCTCCTTGTACATGTTTTTAGACATTCCTACTGGCATATTTCAGATATTAGCTCGTTGGTCCTCTGGGATTTTCATAATTTTCTTGAAAAAATAACATGACAATAAAGTCTTTTTATATTGATATATGAAAACTAAATATCAAAAAAATGATATATTAATAAATGAATACTTTGTAATATATATATATATATATATATATATATATATATATATATATATATATATATTCTAAAAAAGTGTTTTTAGGAATATTACTTTTTGAATGATTATTTTTTGTTGTTGTATGTTTTTGCTATTGTAATTCTGACAGGTCTCATTGACCATTGATTTGGAAATGCTTCCTATAGTTTAAATATAAACTAGTTCTTGGAATCATTGGATTGATTTCTATATTGTAAGTGGAAAGTATGTCTATAAGTTCGTTCCCCTATATCCCTCATAGTTTTGTAAAAAAAAAAACCTTTGATTAATCTCCAACACCACTCTAGATGAGTTAAGGACCAATTCATCATCATTTACATCTTCTATATTAATTAATTTTGTTTTGTTCTAATGACATGTTTTCCCCTTGTTGTTGGTGCATGTAGAACATTAAGCATATGTGAATTAATATATTGTTTAAAAAATGTCATATAATAGTTCTAAGTATATTATTAAGGAAAATTAAAAAAAAAAATCATATTGAATAATATTTTTTCATTCACCTCATTCATCCCTCTACAATTTTTTCATCAAGCTTTTACACTCTTCTGCACTTAGTTGAGAAATAATGTTATCGAGGTTCCTCATTTTGTGGCCCTGCATGACACACACTAACCAATACATATTAGTTAAACTTACATATAGTTCAACCATATTAATTTTATATAGAATTTACAGAGAACCTGCCATATTTTTTTTTTTTATTATTCTGGCTTAATCGGTGCATTCCTTATACAAAAACACATGAGTGCGTTTCTATCGAAAAGGCACACCGAAAAAGAAAAAAAGATCAAATCAGAAACCGTTTAAAGAAAGAAAAAAAGAAAAAAAACAGAGGGTCGACTGCGATTGGGATCCGATGCAATAAGTGGTCCCTTTGTATCACATTCCAAACAATTATATATAGAAAAACAAACCCATTAGATCTAAAATACCTAAAAATGAAAAGTCATAATTCTGAAGTGATAGAGGGAGTTAAACCCTAGGGTGAAATTTTGCATTCACGTAAGCAAAAAAAACAAGGGTTTAAGGTAAGTATGATTTTTTTTTTAAATGTAGGGTTTTGAGTGAATCACCATACCCTTCAAATCCTGATTTTTTGAATATTTCTATTGTTCCATTCTACTCCACAGTACACCCTGGTATGTCTCTCTTCCAAATTTGTTTCGTGTAAATTTTGGCAAAATAATGAAAATATTGAATACCTTCTTAATATTACAAAAACTTTATGAAAAAGGTTTAGAGTGAATCACCATACCCTTCAAATTCTCATATTCTGAATAATACTATGGTTCCAAAGTATTATGCTCCTCCACAGTGTTCCTTTGTATGTCTCTCTTGCAAGTCTCTCCCCTGCAAATTTTGCAAAATAATGAAATAGTGAATAG
>ML807731.1:183713-197085 GCA_009831015.1 Picea engelmannii | reverse complement strand
AATTAAATTGTGATCAAAATCACACACAATATTCTTAATCATATATAAATGCATCCATATCTTCTTCACAAGAAATAAGAGAGAATGATTTGATCATATCAAAGAATTTTAAAAGAGTATATCTATCAAGATCAAAAGAGAATTTGATAGGTCAATCTCAAATATATCATACTTAAAACTCAAAGTTACAAGATACAATCAAGATCAACCCCGAAACAATTCTTTGTGGAGTTTATTCACGAAAAATGTTCTTCATCACAAAATCTTTGACAATCATGTATATGCCTATAAATACTCCATGATCATACAAGAAAAATATTTTGGAAGAATACAAGAATAACACTCAAGAACTCAGCCTTGTTCCCAATTCAGAGACTCAAGCATAACACTATGAGAAATGGTGTAGAAGCATATAAAGAGTGAAGAAGATGGAGATCTCTTTTCTTTGATCAAAATCTTGGCTATGTATTCATGGCTGCAACTTCTTCCTTTGATCTTCTTCCTTGCCCCTCTAACAATTATGATTCTTGGGAACCTTTGATGAAGCCTCTCTTCTACTTTTAAGATGAGAATTTCTAACTACTTGAGTAGTTAAGGTTTCTCCCTTCTAGAAATTCCCGGACAAGTTTCTTCTTGAAACATTCCCTTTAATTAATGTCTCATTAAGTCCTCATTAATCAACTCACATCATTAATATAAGCATATTCCAAATGGTTTTTTTTTTTCTTTTTTATAAAAGTTTTTAAAATAAACTTTTATTTCAAACTTTCAATTAATTGCTTTTTAAAAGAGGAGGACTATAATTTACGTTTTTAGATAGGATATCCAACCTTTCAGCCATTTAAACCAATTTATATCTGATTTACATTGTCTTAGCTTTCCAACGATATAAGGTTTTCCCAAATCCGACTCTCGGATCACAAGATATGACCTTGTGAAGTCGAGGTGTTGAGAAGATTTATCAATTAGGCATAAAAATGTTACTGACTATATTTTAATTTTTCAGAAAATTTTGGCAACTTTCATCTCTCAATACCTATCCCATCATCTTCTACATCAAAATACCTTTCCATCCGTATAAAATTTACTACAAACGGAGGTTGGGAGCTCAAGATATAGCCTTTGCAACATCGTGACTCGGCCATCGTCGATCAAGTTTGATGGGTAAATGTGGGCCCTTGATTTAATTTCGACCTCCTTTGTTGAATTTTGACTTTTCTTCTTTATTATTATCCCACATGTATGAGAATAAAATATTCTTAGTGGTATATAATGTTAAGTGTAACATACACTTGATAAGAAAAAAAGAAGAGAGGAGATTATCGAGCTTCGAGGATTCGACCCTTGGAAAATTGTTGAATATAATAATAATTTTGCATGCCCAGTCAACCACCAATCTATCCAGTCAGCAATGATGAGTCACCCAATCAAATGTTTCCACATTTTATCACTCGATAGGCCGACAATCTTCCAATAAAAATCTGCCATATGTCATCCAATAAAATCACACCATTTGTCACTTCTTATATGTTGCCACATGTCTCCATTAATTAGTTGCCATGTGGCACCATCCAGTTAACTTCACTTGAAGATGTTCCTCATAGAACGTAGGATAGGAAAAATATTATTAAAATAATATTAGTTTCCATGTGGCACCATCCATTTAACTTCACTTGGAGATGTTCCTCATAGAACTTCGGATAGGAAAAATATTATTAAAATAATATAGCGGGTTCGTGAATGAGACTAAGTTTGGAAAGTATATAATGGATAATGGATCACATGAAATATGGAAAGAAATATGGAAAATATGAAAAATTAAAAGAAATACATGGGAAATAAAAGGAATTACGTGAAATTTGGGAAAAGAAAAAAGGGAAAAGGAAAGAAATAGAGAAATGGAAAAATGGGATAATAAAAATAAATGGGAAAATAAAGGAAAAGGGAAATGAATGTGAACTTGGAAATGAATAAGGAAAAATGGTTTAGTGTGGAAAATGGTAAGGGGAATATGAAAGTAATGAGACAATGGAAAAAATGACTAAGTATAAAATGAGAGAATGAGTAGAGGTGAAGGGAAAGGGGAGGAAAGAACATTTCACTTAGAACATTTTTCCTATTTCTTCTTGTAATACCTCCATTGTACTTCTAGATAGAAGTATGCATAACTTCGTCATGGAGACTTGGATTTTGATTCCACGAAATACATGGAGAAGTTGATATCGAGGGTTATGCAATGAACATATAATAGTTCAAAAATATCCATCTTCCAATATCATTTTTTTTATTATTCCAAGAGCAGGAACATATAGGTGACCAAATTTTGGTCAACAACTGGCTCTAGCTGCGGGACAGTGACCCCCTGTGGGTTGTTGAGAACACCAGAATCTCAATACCAGTTACCTTCTTCGTTGGGCTATGGAGTCATAATCAAAATAAATTCTTGTAATTATTCTTCTTTCATGGAGTTACCTTCAAGTTTGATTGCCTTATTGTGCAACATTGAACAAAAATATGTACATACATGATCTACCTACCCTAATTTACTTGAAAGAAAGGAGCACCTTAGGTGTAGGCAGATTTCCAATGGAGCCATTCAAGCATCCAACTGACTTGTAGAATGAGCTCCTGAATTGGGCAATATGTTGAAGCCGCTACCAAATGATCAAAAACATTCCCAAAGTATATTGTGATGAGACTGAGCAAGATGTGCTTGAAATCTGATTGTATTGCTTGGCCAACAATGCTTTGGAACCATGATTCAATTAAATCAACTTTTATTTGCTCAAGAATGGTGTGTTCTTTGATTGGATAAGGAGTTTCCAATCTAAGAATAATTTCATATTTTTCCTTATCATCAACCACATCTAAGATTTTTTATTCAACATCAATTCCTTGAAGGAATTCTTCCTTTGTACAATGATCATGTCTCTATGGTGAGGTTGCAATGGTGAATTGTTAGTGAACTTTTGTGGGGAACTATAAGGCCATATTTTTTTTCTTATCAATAACTTCATGATCTTTAGAAATAAAATTTATCATCCATGATTCCTCTTGCTGCAAATGTCTTTCTTTTGTAACGTCCCTCGGCCACCCAAGTCGGGGCACGCTACAACCTAACTGTTGAAATTTGAGCTCTGATACCAATTTGTAACACCCCCATCCTTTTGTTGGACAATTTCACTTGAAATAAATACAAAACAAAATTACTCACTATGTTTTGATAATCAAATTGTCCATACCCAGGTATAGACCTGCTGGGCTATGGCAGACAAAGCTCTTTGCGAAACATCATATATATAAACTTAAATAGCTAATTTGCACTCTACTAATACACAGGAAATATGGTAGACAAAGCTCTTTGCGAAAATCACAGCAATCTGCCACAACAACTTACACATGAAATATTATAAATATCATGGCATGTACAGAATACACAGCATAAAAAAATTAGCATTCAGATGGTACTTATCTTTTTATGAAAGCCACCAACTGTGTGCAGACCTTCCACGGACCTCCCAACCTTAGACCACATTGCTCCAAGCTATCAGCAGTGGGTCACCCCGAGCTGGGACTAAACTCCACCCAGGGTAAAGGGAATCCTAGGCTAGGCTAAGACTACGGAAAGTTGCACAATGCAGCAAGAAGGATTCCCTCCCAGGAGCCTACTTACGCCCACCACTCACATACTCTCATTCCCCACATGCAGGTACCACCTCAGGAATATACACCTTCATTGTTCCACAATCCATCCGCTACTCCACTTCCCTTCCAGGGCTTCAGCAATAGGTCAGATAAGGAATTCTCAGAGCTTTGTAGCTGTTTTTGGAATCCCTCCAAGAGAAATCACTTTCACAACAATATCTCTCACCTGGAGAGAGTTGCTCATAGGCCTCACAACTTGCTTCTTCTGTACATGGGCCTGAAAACCTACCTCTTCTAAACCAAAGGCCTGGAAACCTGCTTCTTCTGTCCAACTCCTAAGTCAATGGGTAACCACAATATCAAAATATAGTATGGCTTCATGGGTTTGCAAGTTTCATAGGTTGCGGAGGTCAACGATGGAGGAAAATGGTTGGTTGCGTGAATGCTCAGTCTAAGTGAAAGAGTGTCTGAGGGGCATGGAAAGAATCCCTGACTAACCCCCACAACGACTTATTTCCCCACATAAATATGCATGTGGCAAGATTGACACTTGGCTCTCTTGGGAGTTTGTTCCTCACCACTTGGAGTTCGTTCCTTTCCAAAGGAACTTAGGATAACATGGTTATTTCCCAAACCTTAGTCTTTAGGAAAATATATTATAATATTCCCTTGGCTTTAAGCTCTTCAATCTTATCCCTTTTTCCTAGCCTCCTATCCCCTTCCCTTCCCCTTCCCAGTGGATCTTAGTCCCCCATAACTCTTTCTTCGTGGTCGATCTACACACAGCGATGTATATTTATTAATGATCTGCATAATTACATATACAAAATCAGGCTCCCTAGCCTTCAGCATCTAGGTTCTTCGGCCTAATAAACACATACTCCTCCCAGCTTATAAACACTTGTCTCACCAACCTATAAACATAATTACAATTCAGCAAGGGATCGACCTTGGGGTATTACAATCCCCTCCCCTTATTTATGCATTGTCCTCAGTGCATCATATTTACATATTACAACAAGATTTTCAAAAATATTCAAAAAGATGTGGGTATTCTACTCGCATAGCATCTTCATGCTCCCAAGTTGTATCCTCGAGACCGTACCAGGTCCATTGGACCTTTACAAGCCCTATGGCTCGATTCCGGAGCTGTTTGATTTTCTGGTCCAGAATACGTACCAGATGCACTTGAAAAGCGCTTCCTTGCTCCACTTGAATCACATTCCAATCAATAACATGATTATCATGAGGTATATATTTCTTGAGCAATGATACATGGAATACATTATGAATAATCATAGATGCAAGTAATGCAAGCATGTAAGCTACTAGTCCAATCCTCTCTAGGATTTCAAACAGCCCACAATATATGGCTGCCAACTTGGAACAGTTTCCCAACTTCAGGAAAATTTTGTTGGCCTTCACTTTCAAGAATACATGATCACCCACTTTAAACTCCATGTGGGTTCTACCCTTGTCAGCATATCTTTTATGTCTATCTTGGGCAGCTTTTAAATTCTGCTTAATCTTCAAAATTTGCTCTTCCATTTCCTTGAGAAACTCTGGCCCAACCACTGCTCTATCCGCTGGGTTGTCCCAGCTTACTGGTGTGTTGCACTTTCTGCCATGAATTGCCTCAAATGGGCTCCTCTTCAGAGATGCTTGATACCCATTTTTGTAGGAAAATTCTACCAAGTGTATATAATCCTCCTACTTTGATGATTTGTCCATCACATACATTCTTGGCATATCCTTTATCACTTGGTTCACCCTTTATGTTTGCCCATCAGACTCGGCATGATAAGTTGTGTTGAAGTTTAGATTTGTTTTGAATCCTTTGAATAATCCCCTCTAGAACTTCGAGGTAAAATTTGGGTCTTTATCAGACACAATTGTCTTGGGAATGCCATGCAAGTGTGCTACTTCCCTCAAATTAATATTAGCAACATTGGTTGCTTTGTGAGTAACCTTCATTGGAATGAAATGGGCAGCTTTAGTAATCTTGTCCACCACCAGCATGATAGCATCATGTTGTTTGCTTGTTCTGGGAAATTTGGTGATGAAATCCATTGTCACCACTTACCACTTCCACTCAGGAATGGGAAATGGTTGCGGCAACCCATCTGGGTGTCTATGATCAGCCTTAACCTTTTGACACTCTACACATTTTGCAATGTACTCAACAATTTCCTTCTTCATGCCTAGCCAATAACATTGGCTCTTGACTGTTGCAATTGTTTTATGATATCCTAGGAGTCCAACATAAGGTACGTTATGCATCTCTTTCAAGATTTTACTCCTCAATTCATGAGAATTGGGTACATAAATTATGCTCCTGTATAGGAGAATTTCATCATTCCCCATTTTATAATCTTCAACCTTCTGCTGCATTTTACCTTGTTGCAATTTTGTTACTAACTCCATGTACTGCAAATATGATTTCACAGCCTCATAAATTATGCCTTTAAGAACAATTTGATACATGCTAATGGTTGTAGCACGCAATTCATGCACTCTCCTACTAAGTGCATCGGCCACTTTGTTCTCTTTTCCTTTGATGTGCTTGATATCAAAGTCATACTCACAAAGGAATTCTAACCATCTTCTTTGCCTGACATTTAAAGTTGGTCGATCAAACAAATATTTCAGACCATTATGGTCTGTCCTCAGCTCAATTTTTTTCCCATGAGGTAGTGCCTCCATTTCTTCAAGGCGTGTACTATTTTTGCCAACTCCAAATCATGAGTGGCGTAGACATTTTCATGCTCTTTGAATTTTTTGGATTCAAAACATACTACAAATCTGTTCTGACTAAGGAATCCACCAAGTCCCTCTTTGCATGCATCTCTGCAAACCACAAAATCTTGATTCGAATCTGCAATCCTCATAATTGGTGCATTGATTAACAACTGCTTCAACTATTGGAAGCTCTTTTCACATTCAGTTGTCCACTAAAACTTCACCCTCTTCATTTGCAAGGAAGTGATCGGGTGAGCAATCTTTGAAAACCTTGCAATGAACCTTTTGTAGTAGCCAGCTAGACCCATGAAGGATCTGACTTCTGTCACATTCTTAGGTGTTACTCCACCCTTTAGTGGCTTCAATCTTTTCAGGGTCCACTGCTATCCCTTCTTCAGATATGATATGCCCCAAATAGTGAATTTGATTTTGATAAAATGAACACTTGCTCAATTTGGCATACAGTTGGTGCTCTCTTAACACTTGTAGAACCATCCTCAAGTGATTTTCATGTTCTTCTTCCGACTTGGAATATACAAGGATTTCATCCAAAAAGACAATGAAAAACTTGTCTAAGTATTCCCGGAAAACATGATTCATTAAGCACATGAAAATAGTTGGTGCATTTGATAACCCAAATGGCACCACGGTGAACTCATAATGACCGTACCTTGTTCTGAAGGAAGTCTTGTTGATCTCTTCATCTATGATCCTTACTTGATGATATCCTGACCTGAGATCAATTTTTTAGAATATCCTTGCATTCTTTAACTAATCAAAAATCATCGATCCTTGGCCAAGGGTAATTCTTCTTTACAGTCACTTTTTTCAATTGTCTGAAGTCGATACACAACCTCAATGTCCCATCTTTCTTCTTCACAAATAAAGTCGGGGCACCCCAAGGTGACACACTTGGGTGTAAATACCCCTTCTTCAAAATCTCTTCAAGCTGCATTTGCAACTCCTTCAGCTCTGGTGTACTCATTCTATAAGGAGTATTTGGTACTGGAGCTGCTCCATCCATCAAATTTATAGAGAAATCAATATATGCCTTTGGGGGTAGTCCTAGTATCTCTTTAAACACATCCTCAAAATATTTCAGTACTATGTGATCCTCCAGATTTGGCACCTTATTGTTGTAGGAAAATTCCCCTGCGGATGGGTGAATTCCCTCTTGGATAGTAGACCCCTATGACGAAGATAGAAAAGTGCTAACTTTGAACACTGACTTTCCTTTAAACATAGCTAAACTAGTCAATAGAGAAGAGGAAGAAAGTATGAGTACCTTTTTACGAAGTTTGTCCTCACTCAGTCCAAGTTGAGCTTGATCTCCAAGTCCTTTAACGAGTCCTACAATATAATAAACAACGAAGAAAAAACATACTTTCTATTCTACCATGATTAGTTTAAAGCTAGATTTATCCAAAAGACAAGCTCATGCAAATATACACAAACTTGAAGGAAACAGGTCAAGCACATGTATTAATGAGAACAAAATAAGGTGCTTACAAAGTGTAGATGCAGATGTAGCAGCCTCACCAAGCTCTCTCCTTGTCCAACCCTTTGCTCGAACGATCCACAATCAAAATGACAATATTTTTCACTGATTATTCTCCCCGTTTACCATGAGAATGACTCCTTATATAGGCTTTGAGAGGCATAACTACCTTAGATATTCTTGGGATAAGTTGAGGATATTACTCCATCAGTTGTGGAACTCCCCTTAGATCTAGCCTTAAACTTGGATTCGAGCTAAACTGAATCGGATATTTCTCAGTTGTCTTTAGAGATAAGGGGGATCTGTCCAAGATTTTCTCAACAAATCAGTGCTCCCTCACAGTTGGCCACAGAGCGTTGCAACGCTTCTTGATAAGAGGAAAAGGAGAGCTAGCACTCCTTGCAAGTGGGCAGGGGAGCGTTGATCTCCAAAAATACTTTTATGATGGTAATTCCTCAAGGTAAAAGTTTGTACTCCTTGCCAAAAAATGTATTTTAATCTTCTAATGAATCTTTAGAGGATATGCCAAGTGTTCTTATTATGTCGTCCGCGATGCAATACAAGCGAGAGGACAGTATGATTTTTGTGACACTTCCAACAAAAGTGCGACACTTACGATAATGACAATGAGACATCATTGAAGTGAGTAATTTTGACGTGTAATAGATTTCCCCCCAAAGTGTGAGGTCAGAAGATGGAAACTGATGACTGAAGTACTTTGTAGACTGTTGAAGCAAGGGTATGGAGTCAAAGAACCCAGTAGAAGTTGCAAACAACCATCAGACAAATGTTATGAGATATTTCAAACCCAAGGCAAGCATACCTATGCTTGAGTGATAAAGGACTTTCAAGGTATGGTCGCCACCAAATACACTGTGGATCCATAATCATATTGACTTAAGGGTATAGCCACCAAAGATACAATGTGGATCTATACTTCCATGACATGAGCTGATCGTAGCCACGAGGATTACACAGTGGATCTACGAGATGAAAAAACATAGCCATGGACCAACACAAAGTGGATCTATGTGACAGTATATATATCAATGTGCTCAAATGACCTCCTTTCGCAGCTTGGGTAAAGTAGATATCAGAGTGAACACTCAACCCAGGTTCTTCTTACTGATCCCGATGCGGTACGAATCTAACCATGTGAATAGATGTTTTTATATCAAACACAGTAGAAACCACTTGATTATCGGTCATTGAGGTAAACTGTTAATACATGTGAGGGAAATCACCAGTGATGTCAATGACTCCCAAGGTAGCCTAGTACAATCCAATGAATGTGAATAGATGAGTTGAAGTCAAACTTTCGTGGAATCATCCAATCAGAGGTCAATGATGTAAACCTACTTTCGGAAGCGAGGAGGCCTGCCATTGAGGCATGCAGGTCCCAAGGTACTAACCGGTTTCTAAGTCTAATTCCCGAATGATGTGTTGAAGTCGAAAGGAAAAGGCTCGTCGAAGGAGGGCCTTGATGTATTCCCCATCAACAACATGAAACTGACATAGAGATGTAAGATGGTGAATCAAATGAGCATGGACTGACACGGGTAATGAAACTGGACATTTGTGATGGTTGACTCTCGAGGCGGATACATCCCTTGGACATTGAAGCACAAACAGTAGAAACACGACATGGACCAAAACATGGTGTCGTGGATACTATGACTTTCGTCGGGTGACCCAAAGGAGTAAAGAAACTCAAAGGATTGCTTCAGTACAGAGGTTCAGCGGGTTAAAATGTATGTGAAGACAATGTGTTGTGTTCAAGGGTGACTGCAAGAGTGACCTGTGATGTTTCCCAAAAAGTGGCTTGGCTTGCTTCCTTCAATATTTCCCCCATCCAGATAGACAAGTACCTCTTTTTATTTTTACGAGCTCGAGGAGGATAACACATGCTCGATATAACTTACCTTTTGTAAGTTCCTCTTCTTTTGTTTAATGAACCGGAAGAAGTAAGGGTTCGGTCCCATATGGGCCCTTCAATGTGTAATTTTTAACAAGTCCAGAGAAGGAAAACTCGGTGGTTTTGGATGTTTAGAGAGTCTGAAAATAACTTAAACATGACTCTGGGGTTGTCCTTTTTTGTAATATTAGTCTCAGAAGTCTGAAAAAGAGATAAACTGCCACTTAGGAGACGCCCTTTCAAAACCTTTTAAACGAGTGTGAAAGGAAGCAAGATCACTTGACAATATTTTCATGTTTAGAAAGTCTGAAAAGAGCTTAAAGGAGACTCTGGGGGGGTTCATTTTCCATATATCCTTATGAGTCCGAAAAACAGATAAAATTCTACTCGGTTACGTTCTCATGTTTTTTTAGCGTGAGAAGGAACTAAGACCATGCTCATCAGTGTGACAAGGTTAAACGGAAAAATATCTCTTTGAAACCTGTAAGTGATGACAAATTTGCATTCCAAGGTATTAGTGACATCTCCAAAAATTATTTTAAAACCCAAAATAGACTATAGGTTAGCAAAAATGAAGTCTATATCAATGAAATAGGGTTAAAATATATTTTTACCATTTCATTTGTGTCAAAATCTTCTAGCAGTGGTAAATTTGACTTTGGAGAGCGATTTTGAAGTTGTTGGCATCGGAGCTATGGTCAGTCGTTTTCACTTCCATCTGGATCAGGTTGGTCTTTAACTCTTTCCAATCATTTTGTACAGTTTAAAATTTCATTTTAGGTAGTTTTTGTTTCATCTTGGGCACCCTAGGAAGCCCTAGGTGCCAAACCAGATCGACGCTCCCTCAAAGGGCTGAGGGGAGTGTCGACCATGTTTTCGGCGCCCTGATATGTACTCCAGGGGTGTGTTAGCACTCTATGTATGCATTTAAGGGAGCGTCGGGGCAGAATGAACAAGCAAACTGATATTTAAGCTAAAAATACCCAAAAAATTGCTATGATGAGATGATTAATGGCTCTTAATTGAATGTTCTTGCAGTTTGCATTGATGAAAGCCATGATTGAGTGGAAGGAGCGTGAGCACAAGCTCGATGATATATCCCCATTGCAAAACCCCCAAACAAGATTCGCTTTGAGGAATTGTGGCCTCCTCAAGTACTTTAAACTGCAAAAGATGAAAAAGGAAGTCATTTTACTTGAGTATATGATCAGGTTGTGGGATGAGGCCAAACAGGCGTTCTAGATTGGGAAGCAAATGCTCAAAATCGAGCTAGAGGACGTTGTTATAGGATAAATCCGTAAGTGCGGACACAAACCGATCTCCCTAGATCCACCTGGATCTAGAACAAATCAAGAAAGAATAATACTCTTTCCCTAGATTTAGATTATTGAATGAACTAGGAGGCAAGAATCATGAACATATTGTATGATCACTTCCTTGGGTCTTTGTTTTTCCATCTTCGCTCCAATGCTCTTGTGCAGTCAAGACTGGGACAATACAAACCAATCGAAGTGAAGATAACTCAAAATATTCAACAATCAATCTAAGTATATGATCAAGGAGTTATACAATAAAGTAGACTTAGCTTTATGGGAAAGGGACATATTACTGTATTATATTTATAGAAAGCAAACCTTACAACCTGAGCCTTGATGTTGCAAACCTCCTTTCGATGGCCCTTGGCTCTGACACACACACTTTCTCACTTGTATGAAGAAGATCAACCACCTTTGATAATCTTGCTGGAGTTCTCTAGCTGTTGTAGCATCAGTGCTTCACACAATCTTTCACAAATTCTCCAATGTCTTCTTAACCTTGTTTGCTTCTAACCTTTTCCATGAGAATCCTCTCAATATATAGGAGAGAATGAATTAGTTACTTAGATAAGAATGATCCCAAAATATCATGAAAGCCAGTACTTAGATAACCATTCGAATGCCATCTCATCCTTCTAGAAGCTTCAAGAATTCATCCTTTTTCCCTTCTTTAGAAAGTGTTAGCACCCTAGCAGTTAGACACAGTGTGAACTTCTCGCACCCTGGCTTAAGGTAGCCTGCGAGAATCATGCATTCTCGCAAGCAAATGTATAGGTAGCCTATGAACCTTCCTCAAAAATATGATTTCTGGAGAGAGATGAAGGTAACTTCTCTCAGGAAAAAATTCTAATGAAGAGCCTAAGTACACCATCCTTAATACATCATCATGATGACCAAAATCATGGGTAACAGAATGCCCCTCAAAGTCTAAGATTGGAACGAGTGACAGTCGATAAACTTTGTAAGCTGCATGTGTGTGTCAAGAACCAGGAGCACATCTAATCGGAAACCTGCGAACAATCAAGCATCTGCAGAGTATCATATATATCAATTCTGAGGTAGGCATTCCCATACTCAGATCACAGACTGACGCCATTGTAGACACAGGTCATGGCCACCAATCATACACTGTGGATCCATGCCGTCAAAATATATCATAGCCACCTGAATACACTGTGGATCTATGCGAGCAAATTTAAATCAAGATGACATAGCCACGAAACATACACAGTGGATCTATGTGTCGCAAGTTATACATACTCCATCACAACCTGGATCACAAAGATGATATCTAGGGTCTTCAACCTCATCCCCCAAAGTATGAATCTATCCATGTGATTACATGTGTTGAAGTTGAACATGGTAGAAACCACTTGATTACCGGTCATTGATGAAACCGTTAACAAGTGCGAGGGAAATCACCATTGATGTCAATGACTCCCAAGGTACCATAGTACAATCCATTGACTGTGAATAAATAATTTGATGTCGAACATTCGACGGAATCTCTCGATAAGGGTTCAATGATGTAAACCCACTGTCGAAAGCGAGGAAACTTGCCATTGAGGCATGCAAGCTCCAAGGTACTAAATAATTTCTAAGTTTTGATTCCGGATAATGAGCTGAAGTCGACGGAACAAAACTCGTCAAAGGAGGGCCTTGATGTATCCCCCATCAATGACACGAAATGAGTAACAGAGTTTGAAGGTGAAACAGAGCACTTTGCAAATTGAACTAGACACAGGGAAGGCCGACTCAGAGAGAATGGACAACTGCAGATGGATGACTCAATATAGGTTTTAGGTGGACTTCTCTTGAACATATGAATGACACGACCAATGATTTGGCAGCATTGACTCAAAGACGACACATGAAATGACCTTGTAGTAAATCGAATGAGAGACAAATTGATTTCCCAAACCGGCTTCAAATGATGAATAGGGGGTGTCATGTTCAAGAGCGACATTTACTGCCAATCAACACAAAGATGAAATATATCCCTTTCCCAAAATTTTCCCCACCATTTCTGGCAAGTACCTCTTTATTTTTACACAAGCTTCAAGAGGATCACATATGCTTGTTGATATAAGCTCATCCTTTGGATGAGTCCCTCGGAGTATTTTTAACGAACCCTAAGAAGGAGTGGTTCGGTCCCATCACGGGTCTGTCAATGTTTGTTTAACGAGTCCAGAGATAGTAAACTCGAAGGTTTTTCAAGATTATAGAGTTTGGAAAAACACTTAAAAGAGAACTCTCTCA
>ML807731.1:155591-170635 GCA_009831015.1 Picea engelmannii | reverse complement strand
TGTGATGTGTTTATTTTACATGTGATGTGTTTTATATGGTTCATTTTCTTTATAAAATTTCATCTATGCGCGAGATACTGATCCATAATATAATTTGCTAGCGAATCTGAAGTTGTGTTGAGTCCTCTTGGTATGTGTTTGTATTCTATAAATTCAAACATTCTTTCAAGATGACGAAATTGTAGGAGGAGATGCAATAGGATAGGATTGTGAATGGCGTATACCTGATTAAGCTGACAAACCATGATTTGAGAGTCTAGGTTAATGATTATACGAGATATACCTAGGGAAGAGGCCTCGGTTAAAATTCCAATGACAACGTGATATTCTGCCATGTTATTGGTTGTTGATCCTAGGCAAACGCCTTCTAAACTCTCTAACTCATCAGAGTGGTAAATGATCCAAGCTACAAAAGTAATGTTCTGGGTGTGTCAACTAGCGCCATCTGCAAACCTAACAAAGATAGGAAAGGAATATGTCATCTACGCACGCAATCACAAGACAAAGTATAAACAGATAAGACAAAACTCGTATACGTAAGAGAAAAAGACACACCAAAACTATATTACAATAGTGTACAAATCACACATGCTAAATGTTCTATGCATAGTACTTCTTAAGGTAAATCCCATTCTGGGGTTCACCAAGAGAGATTATGTCATAGTCAACTAGCTTGTAGGCACCTCTATGTAATACATGTTTTATGATGTAGGGTCCATGCCACAGAGGTTCTAACTTGCCTATCCCTAACTTATCGTCAGTTTGGTCATAAGTTGTGAAAGTATGAAGGTGGACAGATTTGTCATATTGACTCTTCATTTGTTTTTGATATGTCTTGTTAAAGAGAGCGGCATCGCGACGTGTTTCATCCAACCTAGTCAGATATAGGAAATGTTCCTCTTCAGCAGAAGTGTGAGGCAGGAGTTCTACTTTGAGTTTCAACGAAGTAATCTCGCACTCGATTGATAATATTGCTTCTATGCCATATACTAACTGGAAAGGAGTGAATCCAGTTGTAGTTTTCACTGAGGTATGGTAAGCCCAGAGAGCGAAGAAAATTTGTAGATGCCAAGATGTTTTGTTTTCCCCACCATACGTTGAATCATGGTTTTAAGGACTTCGTTGATAGCTTCAACTTGTCCATTTGCATGAGGATAGTAGGGGGATGAGTTCCCATGGAGAAAACCCAACTTGACATGTAACTCACTCGTCATCTGGTTTTGAAAGTGTGAACCATGATCAGTGAGAATGGCTTGTGGAACACCAAAGCGAGTGATGATGTGGTTGAAGATGAAAAGAGTTGCAGTACGACCATCATTAAGAAAAGTAGGCATAGCCTCAACCGATTTTGTGAAGTAATCAACGACAACGATGATATGACCGTGCCCCCCGGTTGAGGTAGGCTTACACTGCATAAAACTAATGCCCCATTTTGCAAAGGGGTCGATGGCGACAACAGGATGCAACAGAGCGGGGTGGGTGCGTGTATTTTTATGAAAAACTTGGCAAGGTGGGCATCTTTTGACAGCCTCAATACAATCTTTGAAGATAGAGAGCCAAAAGTAACCGACACATAAGATTTTATGAGTTGTAGCCATCCCAGAAAGGTGACCACCACATGCTCCAAAGTGACAGTCATTAAGGACATGTTCAACCTCATCATGAGTTAGACAACGTAGCATGTTTAGCCGACGATAAGGTAGCATTTAGAATGGTGACGAATACGACGACATTCTTCACGAGAGATATCAGGCTGAAAACATTGGGTTTGAAGATAAAGAAGGATATCTCCATACCAAGGATCGGACATGCTAATGATGAACAAAGATTCATCAGGGAGAGAATCTCTAGGCTCAGTATCTTCATCGGCATGGGGAAGATCGCAGATAAGTTCCACAAAAACAAAGGAATTTTTAGCTTTGGACTTGGCAAACTCGAGATTGAATTCCTGAAGAATAACAATCCATTTGGAATATTTGCCCCCAAGGACTTGCCGTGTCAGAATATGATACATGGGGTTTGAGTCTGCAATGACCATGGTAGTGCGTAACAGGATGTAATGGTGAAATCTCTGGACAGCAATGACGGCTGCCAAAGCCAACTTTTCAACATGCGAATATCGAAGCTTGGGACCGGATAGACTCTTGCTCAGATAGTATATCATATGTTCCTCACTGTTAGGGTCCTCTTGAACTAACACCATAGAGATAGTGGAAGTAGAGGTTGCCAAGTAAATGATATAGTCTTGTGCATAATTCAAAGGATGCAAAAAAGGTGTATGAGTCAACACATGCTTAAGAGCATTGAAAGATCATTGAGCAGTGTCATCCGAGATGAAAGGAGTGTCTTTCTGTAACAGTAACATAAATCCTTTGGTAATCTCGACATAATTACATATAAAACTGCAAAGAAAGTTCGCTTTCCCTTGCAAACTTTGTAGTTGGGTCAAATTATTGGGAAGAGGTAAAGCAAGAATAGCTTTAATCTTTAAGGGATCCACCCTGATCCCATCTTTGGAGACAACGAAACCGAGGAGTCGACCTGATTTGACAGCAAAGATACACTTGTGTGGGTTCAAACGAATATGGTAGAACTCACATCGAAGAAAAATAGCTCTTAGATGACCAATATGGTCTGATTGACTAGATGAATGGGAAGGTAATTCATCGAGGTAAGGTTCTACAATATGTTTGATATCGTGGAAAGCATATGCAATGGCCCGCTGGAAAGTAGCACCAACATTTTTTCGACCAAATGGTAGTTTTCGATAGGCGAAAGTTCCCCACGGGCAGATGAAGGTTGTCTTATGTTGATCAACGGGTAGAATGTCAATCTGGTTGTATCCGGAAAATCCACACATGAAAGAGAAAATAACATTGCGAGTGCAATTATCAATGATTAGGTCGATGAAGAGTGTGGGGTAATTGTCTTTTGGACAAGCCTTGTTAAGATCCCTATAATCAGCGCAGACATGGTCCCTTGTTTCTTAGCGACTGAAACAATGTTAGAAACCCATTCCATCAAGGGGACATGATAGATAAAGCCATATTTTAACAGTTTCTCAACTTCTACCTTTATGGCCGCGGTTTTCTTAGGTTGAACCGGGTGAAGTTTTTGTCAGACAGTTTTAACACCTGGGTAAGTTTTTATTTCATGCACAATGATCGAAAGATCAATCCCTGGCATTTCCTTGTAGCTCCAAGCGAAGACATTGTGAAATTATTTAAATAAGGTGATGTAAGAGACCACCTCCTCGGGCGAAGAATTAGCATCGAGATTAATATTTTCCATGATACCTTCCTTGATTGAAATATCAATAGCGACCATAGAAGAGATGTTGCCTAAATTCCCCTCAGAAATAGTATCCTGGGTAAGTATAGGATATTGTGGAGAATCAACAACGTCGGGGGGGAAGATAGAGTGTATATCTTCATAAATTTCTTCTAGAGGTGGAAGAAAAGAGGATCGATGATGGTTGTCATCCCAAAGTACTTCGTCAATACTAAGCATTTCCATAATGGATTCATCTGAAAGAAAAATCTGGGAAATGTAGTCAAAAGCAGAAGACAAGTAGTTCAACCAAGATGGCATCTAATAAGTGTTGGATGCCAATAGATGTTGGTCATCCGTGGAGGGAGAGGCAGATTGAATAGCAGTGTATGAAGCCTCATCGGACTAAGTGGCATAGCATCACCCAATGCATCGAATTCTAACAGACTAGGAACAAGCCAAGGATCAAATGATTCTAAAGACTGACAAGCCATAGTCGAAATCATATTGATTGTGACAATATGTTGTGTGGTAGGAGGGAGTGGTGCAGGGAAAGTACCCATAAGGGAAGAGTCTTTCAAAATACCTACACCAACACTTTCATACGTGATCTTATGATCTCCCAAGAAAGGAATATTGTTGGTGGCGGGAGTGCGAGCATCAGGGGTAGAGTAATCTAACTGGTCGAAAGTGACAATTTTGCCTTGATAAGGGAACTGTACACATCGAAACATCGATGAAGTGACGACAGTCATGGTGTAAAACCAACTTCCTCCTAATAACAAGTTGTAATCAAGGGGAGCATCAACGACCTTAACATCAACAGAAACGATCTTGCTTCCCAACTGAACGGCTAAGGACTGCAAGAGTCTGTGAGGATGAAAACCTAGCCCATCGAATGCTCGTAACATTGTAGGGGATTGGTTAAGTGTAGGTGATTTTAATACTTTCCAACAAGCTAATGACATGACACAAGTGGAAGCTCCCTCATCCAAAATAGTGCGATGAATGTGTTGGTTGTGAACAACAACATTAATTTGAAAAGTGAGTTGGTGAGAAAGTCGTGACTTGAAATTGTCCAGGTTAAACGTGATATTGTTTGACAACTCACGATCAATGGCGGCCAAGAGCATTCTATGTTGACTTGGGCAGTGTTGTAGAAATTCTAGCGTGGACATAGCACAAAGTGCATGAGCCAAATCTTCAATGATGTTGTAGTTTTGGGCGGCACGTGAACTAGGATTGAAAGTAGATTTACAGATGGTGCTCTTGGGAGGGCATAAGATAGAGTTGAAAGTAGGTTTCTCTATCTGAAGTGATCCAGATGGAGGATGAACAGATGGAGGACTAACAGAGGTGGGGGATGGATCTGGTAAAGTACCGTTAGTGACCTTTTCTTTGTCAAGTTTAGCTAGCATGTCGTATGTCGTAGTGCGAGTAGTTAAATCAATCCCATTGAACATATAAATATGAGCACTCGTCGAGGCATCATCATTAGGAGGGTGGCTGGAACTGCCCCCTGATGGGGGGGGCAAGTGCTTGAGAAACCATGGATTGATGTTGAGGAAAAGGTTGTGTTAACACGACGGGGTAGGAATTGCCTTTGAAAAGTTTTGCAACTTTGTCGCGATGTGGACAGTCTTGGGTGTAATGATCATCGCCACAAATAAGACATGGGAAATTTGGTTTTCACTATAGTTTCTTTTCAGTAGCAGGCAATGGAGTTTGGGTTTTGGGTTGTTCATTATTATTATTATTATTATTGAGTTTATTCTTTGTCTTCTTCTTACCTTCGGATTGTTGTGAAGTGGCAGATTGAACTTTATTCACCTCGGAGACTTGAGTCGGGAGGGAGGTAGAGGAGAGTGAAGTCGAACTGAGAACGAGTGCTGAAACAGAGCGATTTATTGTTCCGGTCGACTGCGATGTAGATTGGGTTTTGACGGTGTCGATAACTCCATCTGCATGTGTCATGGATGAAGGTTTGGATGGATCGATAGTGGCACGGGTAGCATTTGGAATCAACTCGTACATAGTACCAGATTGTGAATAAACCAAATCTAAGTACTAAGCTCGGGCAATGGATTCTTCCTTAGTGACTACACTGCCCATGGCGACGTCACGAGAAATCGGGGGTAAGAGAGATTTAGTAAACCATTTTGCCAATAACTAGTCAGGAATGATCGCTTTAATCAACCTTTGTCGTCATCTCCACTCATGAATGTGATCAGAGATATGGACGGAGTTGGTTTGACGAAGAGAGGTCAAAAGTTCAGTACCCATCTCGTAACGGATGGGTAATTGAAAGTGTGTGAGAAAGGCCATGGCAAGGGAGTTGAAATCTTGAAAAGAACCACATGGAAGTTCAATGTACCACTTGGATGTTGAGCCTATAAGCATGTGTTGGAAGAGATGTAAATGTATATAATCATCCATTAATGAGTTTGATGAACACCATAAATGGAATGTCATCACATGATTGTTTGGGTCTTCTCCAGGTTTACCATCAAACTTTGGGATGTCGGAAGGTAATTTAGAAGGAATCACTAGCCAAAAAGGAAAATGCAGTATGGGATCATTGGTCAATCGAGACAAGTCTGGGAGATCCAGAGTGGCCAGGAAGGGTAATTTTCGGTTAACATGAGGGTGATACTGGTGTGGCATAGGGACACCAGTAGGGCCATAAACCGGTTGATATGGGTAATTGTTTCTAGTAGGCCCTCCTACATACGGTTGTTGTTGACTATGATAAATAGGATTCGATGGTTGTTGAGGAACATTCATGAGTGGAGGAAAACCTGGTGGATTCTGAGGGGTATAAGTCGGTTGATTCGGTTGTGGGGGATAAACAATTTTCCCTTGAGGGGGGTAAATAGTTTGTCCTTGGGGAGGATACACATTACCCCCTTGGGGAGGATAAACATTAGACCCTTGGGGAGGATAAGGTTGTTGTCATTGAGGACCCAAGGTGGGATTTGGGACACCAAGATAAGGTTGTCCATAAGATAGTCTGGAAGGAACGTGATTTGACACTCCTCCTTGTGGGTTATGGTATGATTGCCCCCTAGTGTAGGGTTGATTAAACATGCCTTCTGAAGATACTCCCCAGGATTGTGAAGGATTTTCGGCAAAAGAAGGTTTCCCCCCTGCCATAGGTTGATTTACAGTTGGGGCTTGACCAATAAATGGAGGTTGTCCTCTGGAAGGAACATGCAAAGGTGGTTGTCCCCTAAGAGGTGTAGGTCCACTATAGGATGGTTGTCCCCCAGGAGGAATAGGTCCTGTCACATACCCACTATGGCAAAATAAAATTTATGCCTCTTTTCTTTGAGGGACAAAATCCCCGAATTCCTACGGGGGCCTAACGCAAGCTAGCTCTCCCCTTATCCACCTCCATGTGATCGTTGGTTATGACCATGGGCCAAGCCAAGAGGCGCCTTTCGCATTTCGTAACTCAGCGATGTAGGAGAGTCAAGTCTTTCGACTCTTCAAACCCCGAAAACCGAAATCTTACCTTCGCTGAGATCGACGGCTACGAATCTTCCCCTAATCCAACGGTCCTGGCCGTATCAGGATTTCGGAAACCGGGAGTTTGAAATGCAAGAGAGTCAAGTCTTTCGACTCTTCAAACACCGAAAACCCAAAATCTTACATTCACTGAGATCAACGACTGCAAATCTTCCCCTGATCCGACGGTCCTCGTTGTATTGGGATTTCGGAAACCGGGAGTTTGAAATGCAAGAGAGTCAAGTATTTCGACTCTTCAAACCCCGAAACTCAATACGTGAGTTCTTGTATGAGATCTAATGACTCTCGATGATTTGGATCCAATGGTCCAAATCTTTTCGGAGTTTCATGAACCGGGAGTTCACGATGCAATGATTCCAAAACTCTTGTCACTCCAATCCCCGAATTCTGATATGGGGATTCGTATAGGAGATCAATGACCCTCGTTGATCTGGATCTGGCGGTCACTATCCCTCCTGAGCTTAAGGGTGTTGAAAGACAACCAGTCTTAATCCCTTCGTTGTTCTATGAGATCCAATGGCCCACGGGATTGCGAAGCTTTCCCCGAACTCTGACCGCTCACCACGCGTCTCCTCCGAGGGACGGTCTAGATCCTTTCGGGACTCCTCCTTTCTACCACAGAGCACGTCGAGGTTTCGGGTACCGAGATTTTGTGACATGTGAAAACGAGGCGTCTTGCCCCTTTGGTTACCCGGATGCCGAAACGTCGACTGGCAACCACCTGTCCCTCCGATTGATGGCTGCGACCTTTAGCCACGATCAACAGTTGTGATATTTTCGGGATGATCAATGGTCGTGATCAAATCCTGGCTTTCTCAAACTTATTCATACTGAACCGATTCGGGGTTTCGTATACCGGGGTTTCGTGACTTGCGAAGACGAGGGGTCTTGCTCTTTGGTTTCCCGGGTGCCGAAACGATGAAGCATATTCATGCTCACTGATTCGGGGTTTCGTATACCGGGATTTCGCGACTTGCAAAGACAAGGGTTCTTTCCTTTTGAACCCCCAACTCCCGAAACGCCGAAATCTTCCTTTGGGCATGAAGCGTTAAGGTTAGCGCTACTTCTGTAGATTTGACGGTTATCCATCCTCGTCTCTACATTCCTCCAATATCGACCGCTTTTCCTCTGGAACCTTCGTTGCTTCTAGTCCTTGAATAATTTCGGTCTCCAAAGGTTTCAAACCTTTCTCCCTTCCTCTGCAATCCACCTTGGTTTAAGGAACACTCTGCAAGTGTTATCCCTCTTGAGCTTCGTCGGCTATGAAGAAATTAAGGGTTATGGGTTCGGTTTGCCTCATAGAGAGCCTATGCATATCTGCACTACCTCTCCTGAGCTTAACAGGCTTCATCCTCCAAGGGACTCAAAAGGATTAGGAAGGTTTACAAGCATACATGAAACTGCATCCCCGGTCGACGAACGCACAGTTTATGACTCGAGCTTATGCCACCACAGGACACAAGTATTTACGAGTATAAAACATATCCTAACCATATGCTTTCTTACTGGCCTAATTATACAACTAAGTAGTGATAGAAGGAATACAGCATATCCATTAAGACATATGCACGATTCCTTCAACATACACAGTATATCCAGTTCATACATAGTTACAAATAAATTACACAGGGTAAGAAATCACTTATCTATTACAGGTTTCCGCCAACCAACTGACTGTGGGTGTTTGTCCTTCCACCCGACCATAGGCTCAGAGGCATTCATTCTTAGCACTCTGGCCACCCCCATGCCAATCCATGATATCACCAGGGCATTCTCACAATTCTTAGGAGTTATGTCTCTGTCCCAGCTTCTGTTCGGGTCCTGTTCTTTGTAACTCAGAGATTTCTCTCTCGGTTATGGCCTCAGCGAGGATTCTCAGATGCTCTTCCACATCAAGCTCGCAGCCTTCTGTTTTTTATTCTGCTGGAGCATCTCCCTTACGAGCTTACGCTCCTCTTGTCCGTTGTCCCCCTTACCTTGGAAGGTTTGTCGACCTATCCCGTTCCTTCTGTCAGAAGGAAGCTCAAGTCTGCAAGTCCCCGCGGTACCTCGGGCTAACAGCCCATGTTTCCATTCATGGGGGTGGTTGGTAATTCAACCACCGGTCCTTTCTTCATTGACTAGTTTTCTTTTCTTGGGATTCAAAGGAGGTTTGTCATCCTTATCAAGGGAGACTTGGGGTTATTTGATATATGAACCCTCTTGTATAGTTTTCACATTCTTCCTCTAGTGATATCATGGCCAGTACTTTCAAGGATTCACCCCCACAATCAATTATTGGCAACTCAAACGATAATACATTTACATTTTCCTCATGCATTAGCATGGTAATTCCTATTTTATGATTAATTACAAATTGGGGGAAACAGGGTGTCACAATTCCCTCCCCCTTAAAGGAACATCGTCCTCGGTGTTCTTTCTCAAAACACCTATCATGCCTTTCCAATTTGTCACTTCAGAAGTCTTGACCTTCATCCTCAGTCATGTCCTTTTTCAAGATCTTAGTCTTCATCGTCTACCTTCAATAATTCTTGGACAACAAGCACATTAATTCACAATTTTGTGCAAAAACCTCTTACAATTGTTCAAAATTCAAAAGGAAAATTTCATAATCTTAGCCCAATACTTATCTGTGCAGTTTGTGGATCTGTATCCATATGGTAGTTTTGTTATCCATGCTCATCACTTTCCTTGACGTACCCATTGGGTGCATGATTCCAATTCAATATTTCACAAGAGCTATCATGATTTTATCTTCCTTTCCAAGTTTTTTCCACATGGGAAACCACCCACTGTGTGCATGATCCCAATATTTTACAAGAATTATTAAGGTCTCCTCTTCCTTGCGGTCACTCATCCTCCAGGCCCAGGCTCAGGCATCCCCTTCACTGTTATACAGTCTCTCAGGCAATCCATCTTTCCCAGCCGATGTTTTCTCGCACAGAAAAATTTTAAAGACTCTATCGAGTCTTATAGTCGAGGCGTCCCTCAGACTTGCTCTGCTGAGGCGTCCCTCTGGCTTGTGTTACCTCAACATGATTTATTTCAAGCGATCATGACTTATCACGGGGTTCTCATGGCTCAGCAGTAGCCCTTTTTCATCATCTTCAGCTTTGACAACCTTCATTTGTTCCTTTCTGGACATGTCTTTTCTTCTCACCTGTATCACAGGTATACAAAATTCATGAGACATCATTATAAATTTTAACTTTCAGAATGTTATTACAAATCTGTTACCCACAGATTTTCTAATCTCGCGATTTGTTTTCATATTTGTTCCGCACAGGAACCAGATTCATAATTATGGGACTTTCCTTCCCATAACGGTTTGGCTCAGCAGGCAATTGGCCTTCCTTATGGGCTTACAATGCTTCCATATCCAAGACCCCTTTGCTTCCTGCACTTTCATTCTTTCCACAGCCAAACAAACTGTTAGTCTCATCTCAACATACCAAATTTATTTATTTTTCAAAATGTAATTCAACATTTTAGAAGGGTTTTAACAATTGTGCCAATATCCATGGCCACATTCATACCCAATGCATTCTTGCATTTTTTTTTTTTCAAGTTCGTCACACTTTATGACCAGTTCTTGGCCATGGGGTGCTGAAATTTAACCAACCTTTTCCTCATATGGTTTATTCGTTTTCTTCCATTCTTCCAGTAGGACCATATTGCCTACTATAGGCCAATCACGATCCCAAATCAATACATATGAGCTCAAAACTTTCACATGAATGCCTTTACGCATTCCTTGATTGTTAATGCATTCATGACATATCAATTCATAAATTCTTCCAAGGATTACAAACAGTGTTTACCACCATAGGTTCATACCTCCATTATTCAGGTTCTTCGTCCTGAGTCATACCTTACTTGGGTATCCAAGGCATACAACTGCCTTTCAAAGTTCATTCATAACTCTAAGACAATAAAATATCTCAGAAAGGGGTTCTTACCAAATCCCTTCATACCTTGTGCCACATAGGCACGAATATCTTTATACCGGTTCTTGGTTGCTAGCACTCTCCTTCTAATCTCTACCTCATCAACAGTGCTTTATGGGGACTTTTACAGCCCTATCAACAATCTTTCACTCGTAGCCTTCTCCTGGTCATTCTCTGTTTGAGGTCGTTCATTATTGGCAATTGTCTTTCTCAACAGTTCCAATCTTATTTCTTTCTACACATGACATACACCATAGGCGCATTAGTCATCATGTAAATTAAAATGCAAGTACCATAGCATTTAAATTAATAAAATATTTTCAGACATGTCCCAGCATGTCCGTATGTACTTCATCACACTATCCTTAATGTTTTCATGACTGCAACACAATATTCCTCAATCATTTTCACAGTATTACAACCATCATCACTATGGTGTCAAAACATTTTTGTTCATCAATGTACTAGCTTTCTCATCCCATGGAAACATAATGCACAACAAGGAAAGAATTGAGGGCTCTCCCCTTCTTCAAATTCTTTCTACATCGCCTGGGGCTTTTCGGCCCAGTCAAGTTATCTCTAAGGTCTCACTGCCTTTTCTTAATCACATCTTCAACCAAGCCTTATCAGTTAAACGTACTCATGTATTCATTTAATCACACTCAGGGGATTTACTTGCCTCTTACCGACTATACCGGTTTCCACAACTGCTCTTTTTCTAAGTAGCCCTGGGTTAGGATCATCCTAACTTCTTAGGATACTTGAGCATGCTTTAGTATCAACTCTTTGCTCATAATGAATTGTGAACATGTGCATCCTACACACCTCCATTCGGTTGTCAGGATGGTCAATATTCAGTTGTTAGTCTTCTATTAATTACACGATTCTTTCAAAATGTAATCTAGGATTTATATATATGGACATGCCTTGTAGCCCATTGTCCAACCTTCAACAATTATTAGGGTTGTGACTCTGTTCTCTTGACAAAGTCCTTACACAGTTCCTCCACCAGGAACTCCTTCGGCATGCAACTTCCTTGTTGCATATCCATCACCATTTGTGATGGCCCCAACCTTGAGTTAGCTTTAGCTTTTTACTAAGTATTCCCCTTAAGGAATATAAACATGCATCTTTGTTAACTTACATCTATGACGTGCTTAACCATTTTCATAATCCTAAGCCTACATGTAGCTGTCATGGTTATATGGTACAAACCCCCTTTCTTTCCCAGGGTTGTGTGACCTCTCAGTTTTAGGATCTTCTTAAGACCGAACTGAAACAGTCTTTGATTCCCTGCTGGAATCTATAAGAAACAATCCATGGGTCTTCACAATTTTCGGCCTGCATGTACAAGCGCTTAAACGCAAGTCTCTTCCACGTGACCACACACTAACCCAAAAAGGTGCGTTGCGATTTTGCGTATCGACGATACGAGTCAATCGACTCTCCGTCCTTCAAACTCTCGATACCTGAAATGATGAAACTTCAGATCAGATCAACGATCACCAATATCTCTCCAACCAACAGTTGTGATTATGTCACGATTTTGCGTTTCGTAACTTCGGGACTTCTGTTATGAAGCACCTTGAATCCTTCAATCCCCGAAATTGCGAAATTTCGAAGTTCTCAATCTGACGGTCCTGATTCTTCCACGATCTGACAGCCCAGATCTCGTCGGGGTTTTGCGTATCGGGATTTCATGATTTCGCGTGTCGCGAAGTCGAAATACCTTTCACCTTCGTTCTCTCGATCCCCGAAATTGCAAAATTCTCTCTGGACGATCAATGGTCCAGATCACTCCTTGATCAACGACTATGATCTTTTCGCGAATTTCTCGTTGCTCCTTCCAAGCCCTTTCATCTAATTATATTGGTACTTCCTGAGGAAATGGAATACATTCCCCTTAGGCTATTATTTGGAACAAAACTTTCATGACTCCCCAGAATGGAGTCTGTTATGCCTCCATAGTATTCATTTAATCTGGACAAGAGCAATACTTGCTTCACGTTTCACTCATTAGGGCAATCATATTGGGCCTCTAGTATACTTACATTCTTACATCGTACATGTGCATTACTTGCACGTTTAATATCATTCATACCTTACCGATATTAATATCAGGCTTCCTATTATGAAGCTTCACAATGCATTAAACTCATGCACTCGAGTACAATTGAACACAGCTAAGTATTCATCATACTAGTTCACGCCTTCTCCACATGCGACCACCGGCGGTGACCACAATCCGAACAAAAAGGCGCTTCGCATTTCACGATTTCGGGATTCCTGTTGCAAGGGACTCTAGTTCCTCGATCCCCAAAATCCGAAAACTAGAAAGACTAAGGCCAAGGTTTTCTCGGCTCTTTTATTCACATGACCCTTCGCTCGGAACTTGGTTTCAACTCCTAGACACGCTTCGGGATCCCATGTTTCGGCGAATCTATGGACAACGCTCCACCGTTTCCCAATATTCGAAACCTCGAAACTCTAGATCAACGACTCTCGTTGATTCCAATCTAATGGATATTATTCCTCCTGAGCTTGTGAGTGATGAGAGGTTATCATCCTTATCTTCTCCGCTGATCTACTAGATCTAACGGTTCACGGAATTTCGGTATTCCTCCCTCCGAGAATTCCACCGTCCATTCAGATTTTTAATGACTTCCAGCCATGAACTTGGCATCAACTCTTCTGGAATTCAACCTCTGCATTCAACCTCTATAGTTTTAAAACTTTAACACAAGCTTGATTCTTATACGCATGTTCGGAAAAATTTCCCCGTTATCTCTTCTGAGATTTTAAGTTACTTACAGGACTAATCTCATAGTCATAACTCATACGGATGTTACCCTCTCTTTATGGGAACAACCAACAAGGATCACTCTTGGGAATTAGCAATAGTTCCAAAGGACTCCCCTTAATCTTGCTTAAACAGATTATCCTTGTTGTCGATTCTAACCATTATAGGTTAGGTAATCTGACCCTACATATTTTCATCAGTCCTCTCAATCATGAGGATTTATATGCTCAGGGTTTAGTCTTTTAATAATGCAGTAATTATAACTTTCTAAGGATCCTACCAGTCCTTACCAGATTTCCCAAATCATGAAGAAGTTCTTCATTTGGATCTTAGTTCTTACCTAACCAGCCATCTCAATTGCAAGAGATTCTACCTACTTTAGTAGGTACCCATCGTCACACTTGTAATAAAACAACTCATTTCATGTCCCTTTTTTGGCTTGTGCAGCTCCATAGCACAATTTATTCCACCTCTATTATTCACACTCAGGTCTTATCGGTAATATTGATCAGTGCATCCTTACTCTTATAAGAGTAATTACCATTTTAACAGAGGAGTTAAAGAAATTCCCAAATTATAGTTTCATTCTGCAGTCCTTCTTCTTAAAGAGAAAAATGCAGATAACATTATCTCCTTACGTGGCTCGTACATGAGCCCAACCAAGCCAAGTGTTGTAACCATGCTCTGATACCAATTTTTCACATACCCACTACGGCAAAATAAATTTTTTGCCTCTTTTCTTCGAGGGACAAAATCCCCAAATTCCTACGGGGGCCTAGTGCAGGCTAGCTCTCCCCTTATCCACCTCCATGTGATCATTGGTTAAGACCACGGGCCAAGCCAAGAGGCGCCTTTTGCATTTCGCGACTCAGCAATGCAAGAGAGTCAAGCCTTTCGACTCTTCAAACCCCGAAACCCGAATTCTTACCTTCGTTGAGATCGACGACTGCGAATCTTCCCCTGATCCAATGGTTCTGGCCGTATTGGGATTTTGGAAACCGGGAGTTTGAAATGTAATAGATTCAAGTCTTTCGACTCTTCAAACCCGGAAAACCTGAAATCTTACCTTCGCTGAGATCGATGGCTACGAATCTTCCCCTAATCTGATGGTCCTGGCCGTATTGGGATTTCGGAAATCGGGAGTTCAAAATGCAAGAGATTCAAGTATTTTGACTCTTCAAACCCCGAAACCCGATATGTGAGTTATACAACTATGTAGTGATAGAAGGAATACAGTATATCCATTAAGACATATGCACGATTACTGCAACATACACAGTATAGCCAGTTCATAAACAGTTACAGAAAAATTACACAGGGTAAGAAATCACTTATCTATTACAGGTTGTTGCCAACCAACTCACTGTGGGTGTTCGTCCTTCCACTCGACCATAGGCTCAGAGGCATTCATTCTTAGCACTTTGGCCACCCCCGTGCCAAGCCATGATATCACCAGGGTGTTCTAACAGTTCTTAGGAGTTATGTCTCTATCCCAGCTT
>ML807731.1:128369-140604 GCA_009831015.1 Picea engelmannii | reverse complement strand
GGTCTCCCTTCTCTGCTAACTTTCTTGAACCGCTATACCTCCTGAGCTTTCCATTACCACCCAGTAGCTCTCTTGGCGCCGATTTGGCACTCTGTCCATCAAATCCTTGTGGAATTTTGACTCCAAATTCCACATTTGTGGCCCATCCAGGTTCAGTGTTGAAACCATGGCCTCTGATACCAATTTGTAACGTCCCCTGGCCACCCAATTCGGGGCACACTATCACCTAAATGTTGAAATTCGATCTCTGATACAAATTTGTAACACCCCCAGCCTTCTGTTGGGCAATGTCACTTGAAATAAATAAAAAACAAAATTGCTCACTCTGTTTCGATAATCAAATTGTCCATACCCAGGCATAGACCTACTAGGCTATGGCAGACATAGCTCTTTGCGGAACATCATATATATAAACTTAAACAACTAATATGCATTCTACTAATACATAAATTAAATGCAAAAATCATAGCAATCTGCTACAACAGCTTACACATGCAATATTATAAAATCATGGCATGTTCAAAATACACATCATAAAAAAATTAACATAGAGATGGCACTTATCTTTTTATGAAAGCCACCAAATGCGCGTAGACCTTCCACAAACCTCCCATCCTTAGACCACGTTGCTCCAAGCTATCAGCAGTGGGTCACCCCCGAGCTGGGACTAAACTCCACTCAGGGCAAAGAAACTCCTAGGCTAGGCTGAGACTATGGAAAGTTGCACAATGCAACATGAAGGATTCCCTCCCATGAGCCTACTTACGCCCACCACTCACAGACTCTCATTCCCCACATGCATGTCCCACCCCGAAAATATACGCCTTCATTGGTCCACAGTCCATCAACTGCTCCACTTCCCATCTAGGGATTCAACAATAGGCCGGATAAGGAATTCTCAGAGCTCTGTAGTTGTTGTTGGACTCCCTCCAGAAGAAATCACTTTCCCAACAATCTCTCTCTCCTAGAGAGAGTTTTTCACAGGCTTGACAACCTGCTTCTTCTATCCACGGGCATGAAAACCTACCTCTTCTAAACCACAGGCCTGACAACCTGCTTCTTTTGTCCTTCTCCTAAGTCAACGGGTAACCACAGTAGAAAAATCGGGTATGGCTTCACGGGTTTGCAGGTTTCAGAGGTTGCAGAGGTCAACGATGGAGGAAAATGGTTGGTTGCGTGAATGCTCAGTCTAAGTGCGAGAGTGCATGAGGGGCATGGAAAGAATCCCTGACTAACCCCCATAACGACTGATTTCCCCACATAAATATGCATGTGGAAAGATTGACACTTGGCTCTCTTGGGAGTTCGTTCCTCACCACTTGGAGTTCGTTCATTTCCAAAGGAACTTAGGATAACATGTTTATTTCCCAAAACTTAGTCTTTAGGAAAATATATTATAATATTCCCTTGGGTTTAATCTTTCAAGCTTAGCCCTTTTTCCTAGCCTCCTATCCCCTTCCCTTCCCCTTCCCAGTGGAGCTTAGTCCCCCATAATGTTTTCTTCATGGTCAGGTCTACACGCAACGATGCATTTTTATTAATGATCTACATAATTACATATACAAAATCAGGCTCCCTGGCCTTCAACATCTAAGCTCTCCGGCCTAATAAACACATAAGCCTCCCAACTTATAAACACTTGGCTCACCAACCTATAAACATAATTACAATTCAGCAGGGGCTCGGCCTTGGGGTATTACACTTTTGATGCTTGGAAAATGCCTTCTTCATGAAACTCGGCCTTAAGAAAACAATCCAAATAATACAAATATGATGTAAAGTGATGATTTCTATCCCTCTGATGTAAAAATTGTTGTTGTGGCTTGATATACATTGGTTGTATCATTTGAGACTCTGCTACAATCTTTTCATACTGAATTAAGTCTTGATGCTCATCCTTGAGTTCACTATAATCATCACTTTCAAATTTAGCACATGAGAGGTTGAGATTTACCTCCCATGAAGCATATGGAGGATGGTATTCTTCTTGGATTGAAAATTTAGTGTTTTCATTTTCTGTTTCAAGATCAAGATCTGAAAAACAAATTAAATAAATAAATAAAATAAAAAATCATTTATTTCCTCAAAGTTTTTTTCTAAATTCATTCCTCCATTGTCTTGGATCTATTTTGGGGGGTCTAATATGTTGGCACTGATTTCAAGAACGGATCTTTCAAGGAGTTGAGCCTGATGCATTAATTCTTTCCAACTACGTTTTCCTTCTTGCCTCAATAGAATTCTCAAATTTGTGGCCAAAGCATTTTCATAACAACTAAAAATAATGACATCGTTTGGAAACATTTCTTGAGGAATCTCATGAAGAAATTTCATAAATCTGAAAGATAAATCTTTAATTGTTTCTTCTTTGTTCATCCCAATTTCAACCAACTTCAAGAAAAGAGAATATGGATCTTTTCTTGAGAAATATCTTTCGACAAACAAGTTTTCTAGTACATCCCAACTAGTGATGGTTCCAAGCAGCAATGGATAAAACCATTCATTGGCATCTTCTTTTAAAGTCAAGATAAATAACCAGCATGCAACATCATTTTGAGTCACATTAAAAATTTCATAAGCACTGTCAGATTTAATCAAATGTTTCTCTACATCTTCTGAAGCATTCCCGCAAAATGTTGGAAATTTGTCCATGGAAATATCTGGCAAGGGGTGAACTTCTCCTTGCAAACTGAGTGGGCCTCTGTGCAACCTTTTCTTTCTTGGATACCTTCTCCTTTCATTATTCCTTGAACAATTTATGTTGATGGAGGAGGCGAAATCTCTTGATAGCATGAGAAAAATTCCTAGGAGGAATCTTCATATACATCTTCTTGAAATTCTGACATCTTTTTAGTGAAGTCACTGAGGCATATTTCTTTAAGATCTTGAGTTTTGAGGATGGAGTTGCCAAGGCGATCATCCTTCCAAATATTTGGTGGTTTTTTGGTTCCATAAGGGTTGTCACAACTGATTTGTGGCTGAAATTTCAACAATAAACCTTCAAGGCCATTCAATGTTCTTTCAACAAGGTTCTCCAAAACCCAATTCATCTTGAATCAATCTCTAAATTTGCTCTCAAACTACAACCAGACTGCTTTTAGTCTTCCAATAATATCTGATCCAAAAGGTATCATATCTCTTGAAAACAAATCCGACTCCTGGATCTCAAGATATGACCTTGTGAAGTCGAGGTGTTGAGAAGATTTATCAACTAGGCATAAAAATGTTACTGACTGATATTTTATTCGTTTAGAAAATTTGGCAACTTTCATCTCTCAAGACATCTCCCATAATCTTCTAAATCAAAATACCTTTCCATCGGTATAAAGTTTGTTGCAAATGGAGGTTGGGAGCTCAATATATAGCCTTTACAACATCGTGACTTAGCCACTGTCGATCAAGTTTGATGGGTAAATGTGGGCCCTTGATTTAATTTCGACCTCATTTCTTGAATTTCGACCTTTCTTTTTTATTCTTATCCCACATGTACGAGAATAAAAGAGTCTTAGTGGTATATAATGTTAAGTGTAACATACATTTGACAAGAAATAAAGAAGAAAGGAGATTATGGAGCTTGGAGGATTCGACCCTTGGAAAATTGTTGAATATAATAATAATTTTGCATGCCCAATCAACCACCAATCTGCCCAGTCAACAATGATGAGTCACCCAACCAAATGTTGTCACATGTCATCACTCGGTAGGCCAACCATCTGCCAATAAAAATATGCCATATGTCATCTAATAAAATTACGCCATGTGTCACTACTTGTATGTTGCCACGTGTCTCCATTAATTAGTTGCCATGTGACACCATCCATTTAACTTCACTTGGAGATGTTCCTCATAGAACTTAGGATAGGAAAAATATTATTAAAATAATATGGCCGGTTTGTGAATGAAGTGGAGAGGAGAGGTAAATAGTTGAAAAAGAAGTTGTAAAATAAAATTATAATCAACAGTAACTCATATATATTTGGCTAAGTAAATAAGACTAAGTCTGGAAAGTAAAGTATATAATGGATCACGTGAAATATGGAAAGAAATATGGAAAATATGAAAAATGAAAAGAAATATATGGGAAATAAAAGGAATTACGTGAAATTTGGGAAAAGAAAAAGGGAAAAGGAAATAAATGGAAAAATGTGATAATGAAAATGGAAAGGAAAATAAAAAATAAATGGGAAAATAAAAGAAAAGGGAAATGAATGTGAACGTGGAAAGGAATAAGGAAAAATGGTTAAGCATGCATAACTTGGTCATTGAGACTCGGTTTTTTATTCCACGAAATGCATGGCAAAGTTGATACAAGGGGCTATGCAATGAACATATAATAGTTCAAAAATCTTCATCTTCCAATATCATTTTTTTATTATTATTCCAAGAGAGGGAACATATAGGTGACCAAATTTTGATCAACACCTTCATAGCTGAGATTATCAAATAACGTTTGAGTAAAATCAGATCATCTATGTGAACTTGAGGCTCGTACCTCTGCCATGTATATTGACTTTCATTTGCAGAAAATAGAATACAAGATCTTCAGTTTCAAGGCATAAAGATTATAGGCCCTTGAGCCTAGATTGTGATAAGAAGAAGAACCAAGGCCTTCACAGTGGCATCATTGGCTCGTTGTAGCAACTAGATTGGCCATAATTTTTTAGGCACAAAAATAATTTAGTTGAAACAAGTGTCTCTCGTGATGCTATATGTTGAAGCAACTGACTTCTTCACCCTGGAAAAAATTATTTTTCATGCTTTACAATGGATGGATAGTTGATGGAAGACCACAATATATTGTGAAGAGTAAGCTAAGGAAGGACTTTCCCTCTGTTTATTTAAATACATGGAAGGTTTGGTCAATTGTGGCTTGGGTGAACTACCAATATTTGTCTGTTCAATTATGTGTTTTATTTCAGAGTTTATTTGCAGCTTGCTAAGGCATTTTCCTAAGAATACAAGTACATTCAGTGGTCATTAAGAAAGCTTAGGGAAAAGTTTCTTTGTTGGGAAAAATGACTTTTCTCATTCCGATGAGATATAAGGATGGATAAATTTGCCATTTTGGAATCTTTGCTTCCTTATTTAAAGGATTTATTCATTCAATAATTTCATGTTTTGAACCTTTCTTCAATTTTTTTCTAAATTGTAAAAAAAGTAAGGGGAATGAAGATGTTTCCCTCTTGCAAATCAAGGGGGGCATCAATTATTCTTTCAGGTGATCTACAAATGCCTTGTCGAAAAAGTTGCAATATGTGAAGCATTTCCGACAGTAAATTTGCCACAATGGTCACAACAACTACTTCCATGAGGATAGATGCCAATACAGAACCAACAAGAGACCATATCTCAAATGGGAAGCTCATCTCTACACGAAGAAAAATTTGAAATCCACTCTTCTCTGTTCATAACAACTTCTAGAGCATATTGAAAATTGGAACAACACTTTTAATCCTTCATCAACAACAACAGAGTAGCAGAACAAAATTCTACAACATTCATGTACCTGTACAAGAAACTCAAAATAGGTATCGAAACGTTGTAGCCGTGTTTTGAAAATCCATTAAGAAAAGACAAATTGAACTCTAGTCTTATGATCGCGGGCTTGTAATTATTATGCGCCTCTCCTCAAATGGACTCACACCCTAGTTTTGTGGATCTGAGCTTGTAGGTACGTTTTCAATAAAGAAAGAGGTTTCAGAAAGCTGTAATTCAACAACTTGAGTATTGATAAATTATATTTTTCATGTTGGATGATATATACAATTCTTGAGACAGAGAAAAGAAGCATCATTTCAGTATCCTATTTAAAACGCATATTTGCAAGGGCGTTATTATCTACATACACCAAAATTTTGCAAAGAATGTGATGGATCATTTACTAAAGTCTGCCATGAAGGCATATATGATTATTGCAAGGTTTTGATCAAAGCTTTATGCTTTTGTGAGGAAAAGATAAAGGTGATACATTGTGGCGATATGAAGATCCAATGTCCTCCTTGCTTAGTTGTTGCTAATCAAAATGTCGACCATTATCTCAGACAATTCCTTGTTGAAAGACCATGGCATTTGTATAAGACAATGGTAAATTCACATGTGAAAAATCTTAAGAAATTTTGTGGTAAACATAGGTGCAGTAAAAGATGTTGTCCTCTTACCAATCGAAGGAGGATCAATTACTCTTTCAGACCTTAATTCCTCCTCGAGTTCCTTGGAACACCCATTCCTCTATGTTTGTTTCACTATTCTATTTCTCAACCATATGGTTATCTTGTTGTTCATAATTGCCATTTTGGAGAAGTTCCATCTTTGTATTGTTTCTGTTGCAAAAGAATGTGTGGGGGGTCATGTAGTTATGAAAAATGTGACTAAGTTTCCATGGAAAGTTTATCGGTAGTGGATAGAATCTCATGTGGGAAACTTTGTGGCACTCCTTGGAGAGACTGGAGGGACCTTCAACATTCAACAATATACAACTCAAAATGTAGTTTGAACTGTTGAAGTTTGAACAACATAAAAGATTTATTTGTGACAGATTGAGATTGAATTAGCCAAGCGGTACAATTGGGAGGCTTGGGAGGATTTTGCAGTCAGAAAATGGTCTTTGATTACTTTATTTGGCATGAGGACATGTTAATCCTCAGGCATGGGCGAGATGTTGGGATGCTAATTTGACACCTTTTACACCATCAGTTGGTTCCCTTCTAGACCTTTTTACCATACCGGTGCACCCATTTACTATGTGTGATACCACGTTTACCCATACTTTTGATGTTAATGTGCCTAACAAGCTTAATGTTGTTATATGTCATAATTTCCTTCGTTTTTAATGATTTAGAGAGGATTTGGATTAATCTTACTGATGAAAGTTTTGATAGTTTTGCTCCTGTACCTCCAACTATTCCAATACCCAAGTTTGTAGGTTTACATATAGGCATGCACCCAGGTGGAAGATGGTCACATGGGTTTTAAATATCTAAGCCCCAACATGGTTTGTGTGCTTTGGTTCATGCCCAAGTTTCACATAGAGGTATCCAACTCATAATTTACAATTTGGACAACTTGTGTGAGGCATAACCGAGTAATGAACTTCGGGCATGATTTTTGGATAAACAAAGAAGAATATGGAAAATCCGTTACATGGGTTTTGTCCAAAGCATCCTCATTTAGATGACTTCTTTATGATGAAGGCTTTGACAGTTCTACTCCTGTACCTCCAACTGTTCCAATACCCAAGCTTGTAGGTTTACATATAGGCGCGCACCTAGGTGAAAGATGGTCACATGGGTTTTAAATATCTAAACCCCAGCATGGTTTGTGTGCCTTAGTTCGTGCCCATGTTGCACATAGAGGTCTCCAACTCATAATTTACAATCTGGACAACTTGTGTTAGGTAGAACCAAGTAATTAACTTCAGGCATGATTTTCGGATAAACAAAGAAGAATATGGAAAATTCACGACATGGGTTTTGTCCAAAACATCCTCATTTAGATGACAAATGAGTGGTTTCTCCAAAAAGTTTGTGGATTGGGAGATACACGTGGTTTTTCAGAAGAGTCCATTCTTGTTGCAGTCGTTGGCAAACTACGTCCCAAACAAAACAACCAACCATCAAAGGAACCAACTCAAGTCCATTCTTAGATAGATTTGTGGTAAATGGATCAAATGTAATCAGATATTGAGTTGTTCTTCATCCAAGATCCACCAAAAACACACAAAAGCAATATTTTGTAAATCTGTCCATGATTAATAGACTAGATGTGGAGGAATTGGTTCCAATTCGCCCGCTGCCTCTTTGTATAAAATATACGAGCAGAGTAGAGGGGGGGATTGGAGATTGAATGATATCCTTTTGTGATAGCTGAGGTCTATTATTCTCTTCATTAATATAAGTGAAAAGTTGGTGTGTGAGATTAATTTTGTGGTGTAATTTCCCTTTCAGTTATGTAGTCTCTTAGGCATCGTGGCACTGATTGGGAGGGCCCACCAACTCAACCCATGTTTCCCCCTTCTCCTATCAATGTAGCAAATATTAGCAACAATGATTTAGATTGCAATCTATTCCCTCTCGTTTGATAGAGCAACAGGTTTCATTCCTTAGTTCAGTAATTGTTTCCATTGCTTATGTTTTAGTGCTTGTTTGCATAAGACCATGGTTCATGAGAAAAACTCCTCTCTTGAATCCCTTAAATGATTGACTTTCAGAGTCGGCGGTGAAAGATTGGGATTGGCACCCTTGGAGAAGCCTTGATACAAATGGCCCATGTCTCATAGATTTCCTTTATTTCTTGCATTTACCTTGGTTATTTGGTAGAAGCAAGATCGCTTACAGAAGGGCATGGATACACATTGCAACTCTTCATGGTTGCATGATTGTTTTGCTAATTCATCGTGAAAGACTGCAGCCCATATTGAAGGGGCTTTATGTTGACACCCTAGTTAGCACCATATCTCATAGATTTAAGAGTATTGCCATCATTTCTTTGTCAGAATAGAATATAGTAGGCTTTGGTCCTAAATAAACATTGTCTACATCTCACAAGCTTACGAGCCCTCTAGGGTTGACGATTTGATGCCCGTAATTTATTGCATATAAATTTTCCTATAAGCTCCATAGTGAAACTGGGGATTGGTCAGTTCCCAAAATGTCATGGGATGAAAGAGTTTGCCACCTTTGTGACACTAAGATGGTTAAAGATGAAAATCACTTTCTCTTAGAATGTCCAACATATACCTAGATTAGATCTCAAATTCAAAAGATGTGTCATACTACCAACCTTCCTAACCTTTTAACTCAACAAAACTATGACGTTATCCGAGCTTCCTGGAATTAAATTGTGTAAAAAGTTTTGAAATGTCCAATGTTTCGAGTGGACACTCCACCCATAATCAGAGACAAATGAAGCTAAAGTATGGGGAAAGAGTACCAAAATATGAAACTAAATAGGATGAGAGAAATAAGATAATCGTTGAAGAAAAGAACAAAAGTCAAATGAAAAATGAAAAATGATTAATTAATCAATTAGACGTTAAGATATGGATTAAAATTTTTAACCTTTATAATAGTGACTATAAATTAAATAAAATTAAAGTTAAAATTGAAAATAAATAAAAGGATAAATGCAATTTTAGGAGACCTAAAATAAAGGAGAATGGGCCCGAAAGGGTCAATAAAATTATAGAAGAAATAAAAGATAAGGAAGATTAAGAGGAAATGAAAGGAGAGGAAAGGGTTTAAGGGAGGAAAAATGAGGTTACAAACAATTTATATGAGGTTAGGGAAAGAGAAGAATAGAAAATTTGAATCGAAAATATAAACAAATTAAGTTTCATGTTCAAGGCGATGAATAATAGGCTTCCAAGAATGGCTTAGGTTATAACCATATTCTCAATTAAACTTATCTAAGTGTTTTTCAATTTCGAGAGCCTTTCAAATGATGCACAAGGTGTAGTAGGGTGCTAAGGTAAGAATTTTCGTTTGGTCGAAGCAAATGAGGTGTTTAGAATTAAAAGAGTGCTCGATAATAGTTGATTTAGAGATGCAATTGTGGGTTGGGTCAACAATATGTTCTTTGCGCTGAGCTTTAAATAATCTGTCGATTTGGCCAATGTATGATTTGCCATAGGATCACGAAATTTGGTAAACTCTTGGGCCCAACATAGGGTCTGACTTATCCTCAACGGCTCGGAAAAACTATGGTGATCTTGGAACACTTCTCTTAATGCTTTTCAAACACAATTTTTTTTTCTAAAGAATTCCAAGTAATCCCTTACCTTCTTAAGGTTCGATAGACCAATTTAATCTCACTGGACATTAACCATCATCATTTTTTCTAATATTATAAGTTAAAAAAAAAAAATACCATTAATATTAGAACTAATTATCATAATTAATATTATTTAAATAAAATTTAAATGTTTTTTTTTAAATAACAATATATTTTTATATTTTATATTATAATAATAATAATAATAATAATCTAATTTTAAGGTCACGACCAAGCTAGACACCAAATTGGCGTATGAGACCCCCTTGTTTGTGGGACAATTTACAATCAAATTAATTATAAAAAAAAAATCAACATGAAGAAGTTGGAATGATACAAAGACGTTATATTTTATTTTATTTTATAACATAAAAATTGACAATCAAATTAATCATAAAATTTAAAGAAAAGTTTTCAAACATAATAAAATAATTAATATGAAGAAGTTGGAATGATAAAAATACGTTACAAATTTTAATTTTATATGACAATTTTTTAATATTATGAGTTAAAAAATATTTTTAGAAATAGAATTAATAATCATATTTAATACAAGAAAAATATTTTGATAAAAACTTACGAGGACATTTCACTCATCATCAAGGACAAATGAAGCTAATAAGTTGCAAAAAAGTGATGAGGTTTACGAAATCCTACATAGGTCAAACTCGTATATCCCTCAAAGCCACTCTTAAAAAGCACATAGTTGATACTACCTACAACTAAATCTCCAAATCAACTATCGCCTAACACTCATTTAAATCCAGACACCTAATTTGCTTTGATCAAACTAAAATTTTAGCCTCAGCCACACTTCACGCTTCATTTAGGAGCTCTCGAATTTGAAAAACATCTTCATAACTTTTATCGGAAAATGGCTACAAACTTAGCTAATCATGGAAGCCCACCATTCATCACCTTGATCATTAGGGTTCCTCTCTTTAGATTTCATTAGCGTGACTATCTTGTTATTTTTATCCTTCTCCTATAATGTTTCCTCTCTTTTCATCTTTTCTCTCCATTTTTATGAAATCCATTTATATCATTGTTTTCTTCTTTTAATCATTCACTTTATTTTAATTTATTTTATTATTATCTCATATTACATATATTAGATTTTGCACTTCATTAAGAGAGTCCTATCATTTTTATTATTAATTTATGTCAACATCTCTTTGATACCTTAATTTAACACTTTATTATTTTTATTAATAATTTTCACATAATCTCAACCGCTACTTTTATTATTTTATTCACTCGTATAATTTTCTCATATTCATTGTCATTATTAGTCTTGCCTTAATTTAATGTTGTATTTCAATAATTTAATACTTTGTTAATTTCTTTAATATCTCAAAGACTATTTTTAATGACTTTATTCATTCCTCCAAGTAATCTTCCCTCCTCTCTTCAATTACTTTATTCATTCCTCCACCTAATTCTCCCTTCTCTCTTTAACGATCACTTGTTGATCTTCCTCTTTAAATACAAACCTCAACACTCTTTTGCAATTTATTAGTTTTATTTGTCCATGATGATGAGTGGATTGTCCACTCTAAACATCTAGCATTATGAGTAACTGTGGAAATCTACATACTCGGATCATACATAATAATTATAACTTATATTATTCATCGAGATTAGCTAGGTGCTCTAGAGCCTAGTATGGGGGAGATGTTGTCACGTAACGTTACATTACGACTTTCAAATTTCATTATATGAAAGAAGTGTTTTCACGAAGTTCAATTAGCAATTTGATACATAATATTTAAATCTTGGTCTAATTCCCCTTTCTCAACATTTCTTCAAGATGCTTATAATTTTGAGCTTCATGCTACTCCTCTAGAGGGACATGTCACAACTAAAGGCATCCCAATGATATTGAATATGATGACAATTCCTTGTTACATATATGTATGATGGTAACTTGTGATCAAGTCACACATGGCAGTATACCGAGCCTTCTAATTATTTTTGAGTAGATTCACAATATAATTGGGAAGGCATTTCAAATACCATACATGGGCCACCATACATGCGAGTTTAATCTATCCCATTAGATATCTTCAACGAATTCAACTCCACATTGTGTGCAAAATTTTGAGTTTATCTTCTCATTTCCGATCTCTGGATAATTTCCACAAGCACAAACTTTACTTTTGATGACAAAAACAAATAAATAAATAACTGCATATTATACCTGACAACATCTAAAAAATTCAACGTCTCAAGCTATCAAAGAGATCAAATTTCTTAAGGTGTAATTTTTTTTATCATTTAATATGAAGGAATTAATATATGACATGAAATTAAATGAGAAAAAAAATTACACCTTAAGAAATTTGATTCCTATCCGTTTAAAATGGATCTATATTAATAATATAAAAACCATAATCAAAATAATAATATCCATAACATTAAAGTTTAAAAAACTAAAACTAAACTTTAAATCACAATCAAATAATGAACA
>ML807731.1:78672-97409 GCA_009831015.1 Picea engelmannii | reverse complement strand
GACCAATTACCTCATGGAGCAAGAGTCCTCTCCGATATAGGCCCAGGCCGGTGGTGATGGAAACTGCTACTGCTGACAGGACAAATCTGACGAAGAAGAAGAGAGATGGGCCCTCCAGGGCCAAGCTCAAGTCAATCCCGCTCTCGGTACTCCATGTCTGGGACCATGTGGGCCTCGAGACATGATCTCCTAGTTATCCCTAGATATCGGGGATAACACTGCCCAATAGCATTATTTCTGATTGGGACTCTAGTCATTGCTGGGTTGTCATCTTCATTTTTCCGCTGCATCTCACCCTCAGATCGATGGACAAACAAAGGTTGTCAATCGTACGTTGGTCCACTCCCTTCGTAGATATTTTGCGAAAAACAAACAATGGGATTCATATTTGCATATCATTCAACACAACTACAATCGGGCCACACACTCCTCCACAAGTTTCTCGCCATTCAAAATTTGTCTTGGGTTTTAGCCCCTTGCACCCTCGAAGATATCCTTTACTATCGCTCCTGTTGGCTTTGCACATCACCAACAAGAACAACATGCAGCACAACGTTTTATTCATCATTTAGCTCAACGAGACACTCAGGTTGCAGCTGCTTTGAAAGAAGCCCAAGTTGTAAAACAATGCCATGATAAGCAGTGCACTTCTTTGTCCTTTCAGCGGGGCGATCAAGTTTGGCTCCTTTTGGATAAGCAAAGATTCAAAGGTCGCCATCATAAGCTGCACCCATTGAGGTATGGACCATACACAGTGTTAGAACGCATTGGCGAGAATGCAAATCGTTTGGACTTGCCTGCACAACTGGGCATACATGATGTGTTGAACGTGAATAATTTGAAGCTGTTCGTGTTAGATTTTCTTAAATTATCAGTAGCAATAGATTTACCAGAGTACTTTGATCTTCTTTTAACATTCAACAATCATATACTGAAAAGATAAGCAGGATCTAGAAGCAGATAGACAAGCACAAGAAGACACAAAATTTATCCTAGGAAAACCCCAAACTTGGGGAAAAACCCAACCAACTTTTCTTAGAGAGAATATTTCTGATAACACAATACAACCATGAACAAGTTCTATTCACAAGAGCAAAACCAATAATGAAGAAACCCCGATAACAAGTACTTATCTTTTCTTCTTGTCAAACCCTAGCGAGGATAGACAATTGAGCAAAACCCTGAAATATGATGTGTAGCAACCCTACCGAGAGTGCTAGAGTACTCGGCCTCTTCTAGCAAACTTCCCAGTATAGAAACCCTAGAAACTGCAGTACCTGCATCTTCTTCCTTGCCTCAGACTTGCGCCTTTTTTTCTTGAGTGAGAGAGTTGTGTGAGTGTGTGTCAAATGGCAATGCGTCTACCTTTATTTATAGTCTTCAAGTCACTTTATCGAGGTCGACTTTTCTTCGTGGAAATTCTATTTTCACTTTATTAATTTCCTAAGGGGCCGACTTCTCTTTTGGGGTATTCTTCAACTGTTCAATGGTCTTCCTTTGACTCTTGGAATCTTCCTATCTAAGAAAATTTGTCCAGGAGGGAATACCTCCCGCTGCTACAAAACATCAACACTCCCTCTTAGCGAGGTAGGTATTCTTCCATGATGTTCTCTTCTAGTAGTCCCAATCACACCCATCCACTTCACATGGCATGGGCAAGACTACCACCATAGTTTAAAGACTACGCTGCAAGTATCTATGATGTTTCTCCTCTCCTAGTAGTCCCAATCACACCCATCCACATCACATGGTATGGGCAAGACTACCACCATAGTCTCAAGACTACGCTGCAAGTATCTATGATGTTTCTCCTCTCCTAGTAGTCCCAAGCACACCCATCCACTTCACATGGTATGGGAAAGATTACCACCATAGCCTCATTCACACCTAGTCACTTCACATGGCTTAGGCAAGGCTATGCCATGGTCCCAATAACACCTAGCCACTTCACATGGCGTAGGCAAGACCACGCTACAAAGTCCTAATCACACCTAGCCACTTCACATGGCTTAGGAAAGACTTGTACCAGGCTACTCATTACTCCCTTAGTCACTTCACATGACTGATCTGGGAAACCCCTGGCCAGAGGGAGAGTATCTGTCCACTGTAGGAGAAACATCACAACTCCCTCTCAACGAGGGTGGACATTCTACATCACGCCAAGCTTGTCTCTGAAGTACTCATACTTCACTTTAGACAAAGGCTTGGTGAGAATGTCTGCTATCTGCTCATTTGTGGATATGTACCGGAGTTCCATTGCTCCTTTCTCCACCATGTCTCGGATGAAATGGTATTTGATCTCTATATGCTTTGACTTGTCGTGAAAGACTGTATTCTTTGAAAGCTTCACACAACTTTGATTATCACAATATATCAAAGTTGGCTCCAACTCTAGATCAAATAACCCTGCAAGCAACTTTCGAAGCCACACTGCTTCACGACTTGCAACACTAGCTGCTATATATTCTGCCTCTGCTGTATTGAGTGCCACTGACGACTGTTTTCTGCTCAACCATGAGATCATACATTATCCCAAACTGAAGCAACATCTTGATGTGCTTTTCCTGTCCACTGCACTCCCCGCCCAGTCAGAGTCTGTATAACCTTGCAGCTTTATTTCACCATCCGAGACATATCTGAGTCCATATCCAACCGTACCATGTAGGTACCTCAATACATGCTTTGCTGCTACCAAATGTACATGCCTAGGCTCAACCATGTACTGACTCAATGTGTTCACTGCAAAGGATATATTCGGCCCGGTGTTAACCAAGTACATCAAGGATTTGATCAATTGTCTGTACATCGCGGGATCAACCAAATTTGAAGAAGAATTGCTCAAGAGATTCAAATTCGTAACCATAGGTGTGGTCACGGACTTGCAGTCCATCATCCCGAATTTCTGCAGGATCTCATCTGTATACTTTCCTTGGCTAAGGAAGATCGCATCTGGTCTCTGCTACACCTCTAGTCTCAAGAAATAGTGCATCAAACCCAAATCATTCATTTCGAACTCTGAAATGAGCTTCCTCTTGCACCCATCTATGAGCTTATCATCCCCTGTAAGAAACATGTCATCCACATATAGTACCAATATTAAGGGGCAACCATCTTCAACCTTGTAGTAAAGGTTGGGATCTGCATTGCTCTTGGTAAACCCCAAGTTCATCAAATAACTATCTATTTTGGCATACCATGCCCTGGGTGCCTGCTTAAGCCCGTACAAAGCTTTCTTCAATTTACAAACATGGGACTCCTTCCCATAGATCACAAAACCTTGTGGCTGCTCTATGTACACTTCTTCAATTACACCATTCAAGAAAGTAGTCTTTACATCCATTTGGTGCAATTTCTAGCCCATAACAGAAGCAATAGAAATAATAGATCTAATAGAAGTGTACTTGGCTACTGGAGCAAATATCTCGTCATAATCTTCTCCCTCTTTCTGGGAGAATCCTCTAGCCACAAATCTAGCTTTTTACTTCTCTATGTTGCCATCTGCAGCATGCTTGATCTTGTAGATCCACTTGGAAGTCACCACTGACTTCCCTTTTGGTCTCGGAACCACTTCGCACACATCATTCTTCATGATGGATTGGTACTCTTCCATCATAGCATCCTTCCACACTTGCTGCTTTGCAACTTCCTCATAAGTGGAAGGTTCTGAATAAATGATCTTACTCATCAACGCCACATAGCTGGAAAACTTGTGTGGTCTCTTGCTCTCTCTAAAGTAGCCACTGGGAGCTGCATGTTTTTCTGCTTCCTGCAAAGTGTTCCAAGGCCATGTTGGTCTCTTCTTGGTAACCGTAACCTCTTTGGGTGGATCTACCGGTATCTTTGGCTCTACTATCTCATTCTGATCTTCTGGGATATGTTCTTTTGGAGTAGAGTCAATCATCACTGCATCCTTGGGAGCCTCTTGCTCCTTTTTGTCCTCATCCATGTGAGACTCTCTAGATTTCCTTAAGGCTGCTTCTTCATCAAAGGTGACATCCCTGCTAATCTCAATCTGTCTCTGTCCGGGGATGTATATTCTATAAGCCTTTGAAGTCTCACTATATCCAACGAAGGTGCCTTTCTTTCCCGAAGGCTCTATCTTTGTTCTCTTTTCCTTGGGAACATGTATGTACACTAGGCAACCAAATATCCTCAAGTGGCTGACTTCTAGTTTCTTTCCGGTGAATACTTCTTTTGGTGTCTTGTTCCCCAATATCTTGTGAGGACTTCTGTTGTGGACATATACAACTGTACTGGATGCTTCTGCCCATAGATGCATGAGTAAGTTCTGGTCATGGATCATTGATTTAGCTGCTTCTACAATTGATTTGTTCTTTCTCTCTGCAACCCCATTCTGTTGGGGGTTGTAGGGAGTTGTCAACTCCCTCTTAATCCCCGCTTCTCTGCAAAAGTCCTTGAACTCATTTGAGGTGTATTCACCTCCATTATCTGACCTCAAAACTTTAATCTTTCTTCTAGAGAGATTTTCTACCAAAGCCTTGAATTCTTGAAACTTATTGAAAACTTCATCTTTTGCTTTCAATAAATAGATCCATGTTTTACGTGAGAAATCATCAATAAAATTGACGTAATATAAAAAGTTACCTAGAGATGGTATCGTCATTTGTCCGCATACATCTGAATGTATAATGTCCAAGATCCCCTTGGATCTATTGTCATTGCTTGGAAAACTTCCCTTGGCATTCTTGCCAAGTGCACATCCTTTGTATACTCCATCATGCTCCACCTGCATATCTGGTAGACCTGTAACCATCTTGCTCAAAAATGGTAGACCTGTAACCATCTTGCTCAAAACTGGCAACGCTTTGTAGTTGAGGTGAGCAAGTCTTCGGTGCCATAGCTCACTAGAGCTAATACTCTTGTGTACAAGGGCTTGTGCTGTGTGTCCCTTTAATTTATACAATCCTCCCTCTCGGACACTAATCATAGTAGCTGAATCTATACTTGAACCCTTAGGCCATAGAAGGACTTGGCCATCGACAAAAGCTACTTTGAAGCCTCGATCTTCTAAAGTAGAGATAGAGAGAAGGTTCTTCTTTAAACCTTGTACAAGCAATACATCCTTTATTGAAATAGAGTTACTTAAATCAAGCTGGTAGGAGGCTTCTCCTACTCCTTTTACTGCATGCTTGGAATCATCTCCAAGTTCCACCTGAAGGGATAAACTCTTTTCTGTCAAATTTGTAAGAGGATTTCGGAACCTGGTCATGTGCTTGGAAGCACCACTGTCCACTAGCCAAATATCACTTCCTTGAGTGATGGTACCTGCGAGAGCTAAGATAAAGACATACTCTTCATCTTTTGTTTCCCTTGTCTTCTTCTGAGATGTAGACTCCTCCATATCTATTGCATGTGCATGATGTTCTCTTTCCTTTTCATTGAGAACATTGGTAAGCAAAGTGTCCCAACTTCTGATAGTTGAAACATCTAATCTTAGATACATCCTTCTTGTGATCTAGAACTGATCTTCTATTTTTCTTCGGACTGTTGTTTCTTCTTTCTTTCCTTTTCTTTACATGAGCAACAAGAGCTTGGTTTTCTTCATCATTGGTCTTCTGCATCTTGGATGTCAATCTTGATTCTTCTTGGACACAGTCTGTCCATAACTTGTCAAATTTAGGCAATTTCCTTCTTGCACAAATTCCTTGAACAAATGCATCCCAAGAAGAAGGAAAGCCATTTAGAGTTGTAGTCACAAGCTCTGTATCATCCACTGAATCTCCAATAGCTACTAGCTGATCCTTGATCTGAGAAATCCTCATGAAGTAGGTAGAAACTGAATTTGACTTGTTCATCATCACATTTCTGAGTTGATGCCTTAGGGTTAGCTTCCTACTTGTATTCTTGCTTTCATATAGTCTGGTTAAGGCATCAAACATCTCCTTTGGTGTCTTCAATTTTGATACATTAGGAATCAAGTGGTCCTTGATTGAATCTGTCAAGATCCTCTTGGCCTTGATCTCATTTTTCTTATGTCTTGCCTTGGTCTCTTCCTCTTCTGGTTCTGGGAGAACTTGCTTGACATGATCCAAGAGCTCATTCTCTTCTAGAATGAGAAGTATTCTATGCTTCCATGATCTGAAATTGTCTGCTCCATCCAACCTATCTTCAACTCTCAGACTGGTAATCATTTTTGCTTGTAGAAACCCTAGGCCTGAAAAATCCCAAAATTTCAACCTTCTTAAAAAGTCAACGCTAGGGTTAGGCGAGTTTCCTAGTACAATTTTCTTCTCAACGCTGGCACTAGAAAACCCCAACGACTGGCAATCTTTGTTCTTGCTGGTGTCTTGTGCTAGGTCAAATCTGGCTTCAACCCTCATGCTCTGATTTCTTAAATTTTCAGTGGCAATAGATTAACCAGAGTACTTTGATCTTCTTTTAACATTCAACAATTATATACTAAAAATATAAGCAGGATCTAGAAGCAGATAGACAAGCACAAGAAGGCACAAGGATTTATCCTGGGAAAACCCCAAACTCGAGGAAAAAACCAGCCAACTTTCCTTAGAGAGAATATTTCTGATAACACAATACAACCATGAACAAGCTCTATTCACAAGAGCAAAACCAACAATGAAGAAACCTTGATAACAAGTACTTATCTCTTCTTCTTGTCAAACCCTAGTGAGGATAGACAACTGAGAAAAACCCCAAAATATGAAGTGTAGCAACGCTAGCGAGAGTGCTAGAGTACTCGACCTCTTCCAGCGAACTTCCCAATATAGAAACCCTAGAAACTGCAGTAGCTGCGTCTTCTTCCTTGTCTCAGACTTGCACCTTCTTTTCTTGAGTGAGAGAGCTGTGTGAGTGTGTGTCAAATGGCAAGGCGTCTCCCTTTATTTATAGTCTTCAAGTCACTTTACTGGGGCTGACTTCTCTTCCTAGAAATTCTGTTTTCATTTTATTATTTTCCTGTGGGGCCGACTTCTCTTCAACTATTCAATGGTTTTCCTTTGACTTCTTGGAATCTTCCTCTTTGAGAAAAGTTGTCCAGGAGGGAATACCTCCCGTTGCTACAAAACATCAACAGTTCGAGCCCCCCTTCTCGAAGAAGCAGTCACAGTGCAACATTCGGTGGACAATATTCTAGATTTTCATCCTCCACTGCTTGCTTATCAAATTTTGGACACACAGACCAGGACAACACGCCGGTAGCAGCATCGACATCTTTTGTATCTGGTCGGTAAAAATGGACAAACTCCAGATCAGGCAAAATGGATGTCAGCAGAGACCGTGCAACGCAAATTTTCTCATTTGCTGGCAGAAGCAGGGATGCTTTCGGATCTAAACAGGGAGGAATTGGGCCACCAGTAAGGGCGCACCCCTTACTTCGCCCCTCAACACGAGAACGTTTAGCATGTAGTTAGTAATTTCTAATGTAATCAACACTCACTGGTTTTGTTGAGCAATGTGCTCCTTAATAATTCTTAGTATGTCAGTTATGTCAGTCAGTTGCTGAGTAAACAACCCTCCCCAGTCTGGTTGAGCAGGGTGCTTCAGAAATAAAGCAACAACTTCCTTTGTAACTGCAAATAAGGCAGAGGAAAAATTCGCCCTGCATAATATTAAAGGGCACCGTCTCTCAATGAAGAAACTGATGGTAATTTTTCGTTTCTCATTTTGTTCTCTCCATGCTTGCTGTGTACTCTCATGTTTTTGCTCTGTTGCTGCGTCTTGCCAGTGTGCATTGCTGCTGCTTAGTGCACCCTTCAGATCTGAGTAACAGATCAATGGTACCCAGGGTAAACCCTAGAATCTTCAAGGCAGAAGGTTGGGCAACAACAAGGCTCAAAGCTATTACAACAATATATTCGTTATGAGCTCAACATGTCACTTACTGGAAATAAACCTGGGTGAGGAGGATAACTATCATTCCTCCCACCCGAGCTAAACCCAATTGACAGCAAGGCTGGAAAGTTAGCATATGACTAGGACAACAAATAAAAAAGAAAAAAATACAGAAAATAGTCACCCAAATTTGTTTTTGCCAAATTAAAGTCTTTAGGTCTGAGGCCAAGGCCAGGCAGGAGAATAATAAATAAAATGTGAAATGAAATATTAATGCTTACAAATGACCAAAGAAAGGTTGATGGGACTCAAGAGGAAGGTCATAAGGTCAGTGCACATAGCAAAATAAGAAGTACCTAACACATCGTTTTAAAAAGCAACAAATCTAGGGTATCAAAACCGCAAGAAGTACAACTCATAAACTTGGCCCAAAAAATCACAAAATATCACCCAATTTTTTTTTCTGAGTCAACATCCGGGTCTAAAACTCTTGCGAGTTACTTGCAGGTCCGAATTAGACTCATGAATTGGATTTGCAAGTAATTACAGTTAATTAGAGTTTGTAATTTTTGGAAATGGTGCTTTTATGGCTGGCACTTGGCAGAAAGGCAGAGTATCTTTTGAGATTGCCAGGATTATTATTTGCAACAAGTCTACCAACATGGAAATCACAGGCAACCCTGCATATAGACCTTTACCTATGTTGTTTGACTGAACTTCATAAAAAAGTTGTTATCACAGTTTCCATGAACTGCAATTTTAAAACAATGTTCGTGATGTTAGAAGCCATACTCCTAAATTCTGATGCTCACATTTGTTAATTTGTATATAGTTATTTTGCAAGTTTACTTTTCATTTAATGTTAAAATAAGACAAAAATGTAACACTTGTGGTAGGAATAAGAAATGCGTCAATTACTAGCCTTATATATTTTGTTGTACACCTATGGAAACTTTTGATTCATTCTGGTAATATAAGTGCTCATGTGACCCTCATTGATTGTGCATGCTGTGTTGATGCTGTTTATATCCTGTATGTGACACAGGTACTCTGACTCTGACAAGACATGTTGTGCAAGTGTTTGAGTTCCAAAGCTACTTGAAGATGTACAAATTCTCTTTCCACCTGTAAGAATCAACACTTTTTATTATTTCATACCCTCAATAGGATTTATCTTCCACTGTGGAGTCTTCTCTGTTGCCAGTAGAGAAAATGCGTTTGACAGATTTTTTTTAGTTTTTTACCTTGATGTGCGACAAGTAATGTATGTTGTTTATTGGGGATGTTGATGCCTACCATTTTTATGGTCTGTGGGTAGTTTGCAATTCACATCTTAAGGACTTTTGGGATGTTCTTTGTCCTGATTGCCTATTGTAAATGGGACAGTTGAAAAGTTCCAAGGAGCTCTAGAGCTGAAGTTCTACAAGGACATTATAACATTAATCTTCAATTTTCCTTCGAGTTGAAAACATCCGATACACATCCCCTCTTGACACCATCCTATTGCCTCATCGTTTTAGTCACATCCATGTTTTTTTCGTTATACACTGATCTAAATTTGTTTATTCCTCTACTAAACTTAGAGATCCTGACACCACAAATATGGGATAGATGTTGATAATGGATTGTTAGAGTGTTTTGGAATATGAATTATTTCTACGAGTTCTATGCAGATATCATCCTGACAAAAACGCGTAATCCTGAAGCATCAGAACTGTTTAAAGAGGTTGCATACTCTTACAGTGTTCTTTCAGATCCAGAGAAAAGAAGGCAGTATGATACAGCAGGGTTTGAGGTATAGAGTTAACCATTTTCCTCTTTATTTAATATAAATGTACTTCCCCAGATATATGGGCAAATAAGAAGAGGTCAACATTTTTTAAAATAAAATAAAAAGCTTTTGCCTTATTTGTACACGTTTCCTGTGTTTTGCCCAAAATTTGTAGCCATGGAACTTGAGTCATGTTCATTTTGGAAGGGTGTACAGCATCTGAACTGTTGACCACATGCATCTGTCTAAATCTTGATGGTCGTATTTGATTGAAATTCTGAGAATGTAGATATACGAAGTGGCAGATTCAAACTATGAAACTCATTCTGATTAGAAGTTTGGATGGAGTTTCTTCACATGGGAAGCTGTGTGTTTATAAGTTATGTATGCTATCTAGGTTGGTCAGAGTCATTGATGTTTTCTCTAATAAACCTATTACTCATGCCACCAGGATGAAAATGTTGACTTAACCAATTTGTCAGAACATACAACCCAGGGATTGCATGTAATATTTCAAATTAGGTAATCAACAGATTATATGATGCCAACAACAGATCATAGACTTTAGATATGATATTTCATATTAGTAATCAACAGATCATTTGGTGCCATGATCCCACTATGGACTAAGCAGCAGAAAACAATTTTGTCTCCTTTTCTAAAATGGAAATCTCCTGTAAATGCCCAGGAAATTTCCAAAAATGCTCTAAGTTGTTTCTGTTTCCAGAGGCACTGCTAAAAATAGAAAATCCTCTGCATGTCTACAAGAGCATACTCATCAAACTCGATTTTCGGTTAGGAATCCAAATATGCGATCAAAACTGACATGCAACCCATGCTGAAAATAGAAATGTCTCTCATGTCGTCCCAAAGGGGCTCATCAGACTCAGAATTTCACAAGGATCCCAAATATATCATCATCTCTAACATGCATGCTTCGGAACACTGTCTCCTAAAATGTAGTACTGCTAAAAATAGTAACTCTCTCCAATCTGATGAAAACCTGTGAAATATATGTCTCTTAATCAGGAACATATCACTGAACCTATCCTATACCTGAAATCAATGGGAACCAACCCTGGCTCAAGCAAAGTTGTCTCTGGAAATACTGCTTGAATACCAGTCTAATTGAATGTGCTAGCTATTAACCCTCCAGTTTGCAAAGGAGCAAATCTGGGGGTTAACACCCCTCGAAAAAAACTCGTGTACCCGCTGTTCTTGCATTTTGCGGACTCGGGGACCCTTAGGAAATGTCCCCAAATTGCTGGGGACTCCATCACGGACTTGCTGGACATCCCCAAGACATTCCGGGCAGATTTCAGGAACGTTCCGGACATATTTTGGGGATGTTCTGGGCAGATTTCAGGGATTTTCTGGGCAGATTTCGGGGATATTACAGACATGTATCTTCAGTTTTGGCAATCATGGAAATTGATGATTGGACAATATGATCATTTTTTCCATCCATTATTTTTTTATTGCACTGAATCTATATCTGTTGTACAAGTTGCAGCTCAAAACATGGGTTTTGTATGATGGGTTTCGATTTAGGTTTCTGGTGATTTAAATATTGTATTTCAGCAACAACATTACAACAAGCAAAACTTCCATGTATTAGTAACAGGAAATGCAACATTTCAAAGGGCTGATCCTTGTGGTTATTGCTCTTGTTCTTTTCATTTTTATTGTCATCTGAGCTTTTACATATTGTACATGGGTTTCTAGGAGTCATTCAAGTCTAGTGCTTCCACCATCCCAACCTCAAACATTATGAAAACAATCAGATAGTAGTGACTTGGATTGTGTACTAAATGTTTGAATAAAGTCCTCTTCAATCACCTTCTTAATCTGAAATACGAATTTAATCTCTTTACAGAACCAAAGTGTTTTATAGTGCTTTTCAACAAAGCTGTAAAAATCTGCAAAACATATTGAGAAGGGAATGCCTTTTATGTTTTAACATAATCATCATTAACAAGAAATAGAAGGAAGAAAAGCTGCTATAGAGACAGTTTTCACTTAAGTTTTCTAAAGCTAAACTGCATTTTGCTCATATCTAGCAGTCAATAATGGAATGTCACTTGGCCCTTTTTTAAATTGCTGGAGTTTTTTCAGAATTGATGAGTGTAAGGGCTATGCATAATACTGTATATTATAGTTTGTTATGCTTAAGCCTTACAAGCTTGAATCAACTACAAATGTTTATGGTGAATTCTAAAATTTTAATATATATATATATATATATATTATTGCCGTCCCCAACCTGCCTTCCCCTGAAAAATTTGGGGTTGTGTTCTAGCCGTCCTGGGGACATGTCCGCTTGTCCCGAAAATCAATACAACATAGATGTGCATCCTTATAGATTTATCATTCAGATCAACCAATAGGGTTCACCAGAATCATATGCCAGAAAACATAGAAACTGTGAACGTTGATATCATAAATTGTACAATTACAGATCTTGGGTTCCCTTTTTAAGGTAGAAATGACAATTCATGCTATCAACTGCTAGAATTCTATATATTCCATCTCTATTAAAGCGTGATATTTATCCAATGTGCTTGCTAATTAATTACAACTGATTTTAGTTACAGAAATTTAATTTTTATTATAGATATCATCTGCAACAACCTCTAAAATTTATGCCAATCATCATCACATGATTGAGTTTCCCATCAGTTGAAGGCTCTATCGAGTCAGCTTATTCTTTTAATTCAGTACCAATTTGTTGAGTGAATATCAAAATGTCTAACTACTTAGATTGTCAAATCCTACGCTGAATGGAAGTTGATGTAGGTATAGTTTTGAGTCACCAAATTGAGTTGACCTAGGTAGACATCAAACCACCACGTTGAGTCAATGTTGACTTGGGTTACAAATCAACTTAATGGTGCCGATATCAACACCAAGGTGGATCATCGGGAAAGAGCTCAGATGGACCAAAGTGGATCATTGGGAAAGAGCTCAGATGGACTGAGGTGGATTCTTGAGAAAGAATTAAGATGGAAGTGGAAAATTAGAGAGGAGGTGCTTCTAGTTCAATGATGTTGGAGGTATAATACTCATCATTTCTGTTGATTTTGTAGCTTCGGGAGGTATTCCCACTAGATGCCAGGCATGTGGGAAATTTCATTGGCATCAATTTTGACTTTCGTTTCATCAAAATCGGCCTAGAAATGAGGCCAGAGCATCATGGGCAAGTTGATGGGCTTTGTGGGCTTGTGTGGGGGGTGCCACACCCACAAAAGATGATTAAAATATTCTAATTAATTGTTGAGTTTAGGAAGGGCTCCTAAACTCACTCATTGGACTCCTATATAAATGAGAGATGTCATTGTGACATTAGATCATTGTGCAAGATGGAGAAATCTAAGTGAGACACACTTGTGCAAGGGAACTTGGAAATTTCAGCAAGGAGAAATATGCAATTGTGAAGCAAGTCTGGCCTAGGGTTTTTTGTGTGTTCTTGTCTCAGGCAGGTAAAAGCTTCTATTTTCAGCCAAGGAAGAGGCACATGTGTGAAAACAAGAAGAGCTGAGGCCGCATGTGTGGAGCCAAGAGACAGCTGCATGTGTGAGGAGACAGTCTGCACGTGTGACTGTACGGACAGGTCGTACAGTCCATACAACCATGTGGCAGCAGGCCGAGGGACAAAAAAAGGGAGCCGCACGTGTGAAGGACAGATTCAGTCCACACGTGCGAGTTGGCAGGCAAGTAACAGGTCTGTACTGCTGACATTAGCAGCCGTACGACTGACGTTGTTGAAATTTTGCAACTTCGGGCAGTCATTCTCCATAAAGAAATACAAGAAGACCCTTTTACATCATTGAAGAAGCCCAGGAAGAAATAGAAGACCATAGAAAAGTAGTCGGCCCCATAGGAAAATAATAAAGTGAAATTGAAGACCCTAGAAGAGAAGTCGTCCCCCATGGAAAATAATAAAGGAAAATTAAATATCCAGGAAGAGAATTCGGCCACACTAAAGTGACTGAACCAATATAAATAAAGGTGACGTCTTCTCATTTGTATGCACTCACTTAACTCTCTCTCTCAAAGAAAAGAAGACGCAAGTCTGAGGCAAGGGAAGAAGACGCTGCAACTGCAGTTTCTGGGTGTACTATCTTGTGCGCTACCTCTAGGAGAGTTGCGCTAGTCTTGGGAGGTGACTTTGTATTATCTCTTGCGGTGGTAATCTTGTAAACTATTGAATTGATTCTTCTAAGGAAGGTTGCTGGGTTTTCTCCCAAGGATTGGGTTTCCCAGGATAAAATGGTGTTATTGTGTCTACTGTGCTTGGTTAATATTTCTAGATCTTGTTATTTCCGCTGCATTGTTATAGTTGAGATTTTCAGTGTATAGTTATTCTATGATAACTGTGGTATGAAGTAAATCTTGTTTTGTAATCATAAGGCAATAACTATCAAGATCTGAGAATCCGAAAAATCAACATGGTATCAGAGCTAGTTGAAATATTGGCACTGCACAGTCATTACTCCGCCACTTCAGCAGCACAAGAAGGACAAGGTAAGCTTCTTTCTGATCTGTCTTCACAAATATTGGAAGTCTGTTAGAGGCGGGTTCTGAAGCAGTTAGGATGAACCTCTCTAAGGCACATTTAGGCCTGATCTATGGCCTGTCCTGAGGCGAACTCAGACCTGTTCGAAGGTCTTCTTTGAGGCGCATTTCTGAGGCAGATCTGAGGAAATATCAAACCTTAGTCTGAGGCAAATTTTCTGATCATTTAAGATCTACCTTGAGGCCAGGCTTAGTGCAAGTTGCAAGATCTGTTTTGACTGAGCTTCAAGGCGAATTTACTGAAGTTATTAAGGCGAATTTCAGAGGGCTTCCTGAGGTGATTTAGGCCGAATTTCAGACCTGTTCGTTGTGCATTCAAAGCCGAGTTTTCTTGTGCAGTTTGAAGTCCGTTCTAGTGTGAGCTTCAGGAGCATATTGGACGAGTTGCAGATCTGGTTTGAAGTGAATTGAAGGATAGTGTTCAGATGAGCTCAAGGATGATCTGAGGCAAGTTAAAAGACTGTTAACTCAGCAGGAGTTTAGATTGCAGATTAGCCCTTTGTTGACAAGCTATAGATGAAGATAAGACTGCGTGAAAGAAGATTGTGTAAATCTGCTGTTGCAAGGGTCAAGAAGAAAGAGGCTGTACAAGCCCTTGTTGCAGACCACAATAAGGAAAAGAACAGTTGGCAAGACTCAACAGAGGATTAGGTTCCAGGTTTGATTGTTTAGATTGATGTACTTCTGATTTGCATAGCAGATCTAATATTTGCTGTATTTTTTTTTACTGTGTGCTATAGCTGTAATAGCAGCCTTTAAGAGGCCTATCACTACTGGGTACTATTGCTATGAACTGATGTCTAATACTGTTATAGCATCCGTTGGCATCTTGTCATTGCTGTGAATAATTCCAGCCTACTTCATATCTTATGAACAACTGGTTGCCTTTGATCTATTTGATGGAAAAGATATTATGAACAATTGATCATTTTATAAATATTCACTGCTCAGTACTAATGATGAAATTGCCTGCAAACTAAATTGATCTCCTCTCTTGCCTAGGAGATGCTCTTTATTCTTGTTCGTGTCCCGGGCAGGTTATTTTGGAAATGCCATGGAGGTTACCATGGAAATGTTTTTACGTTCTTGTCTTGTTCCGGGCAGGTTAACGTGAAGGAATGATTGGTCACAACACTAGAAAAGTGTTGTTCTTGTTTTTTGTTCCAGGCAGGTCATAGGTGATAGCTGTGAGAGGGAGCTATGGTGACAGTTGCAGAAGGCAACAAGTTAGATGATCTCTGGTTTAAGACATGGAGCAGACTGTCCAGACATGGAGTTGTGGACATGACAGTGTACTACCATGTACCGAAGAATATAAGGATGAAGTTAGAAACTTATGGAAAGAAGGATACTTTTGTGGGATACATAGAGTCTCATATGGAGATTGATAGTGAGGAGCAGGAGGTTCCGAAGGATGACTGTACAGTCCAGTTATTCATCCTTCAGATTATCAGGAGGAGCCAGCAGAGCTATTGGATCTACCTATAGATGTTGCCGTGGCCAGAAAGAGGCCAGCATGGTTTCGTGACACTTTGCAGGATGCAAAGAGTTATGAGGAGGAGTAGGTGGCTCCACCATTAGTGAGGCAGGTGGCCCCACAAAGTACCAACTCAAAGGGAGCCCATGTTCAGAGGGAGTCAACCCTCTGGATCCAGTAGGGAGGAGCAGCCTCCTAGGACAGTTTATACAAGATCAAGACTTCAGAAGAGGTCAGCAGATGCAGAGGGAGTAGATGGCTCCTAAGAATGTACAGACTCAGAGGGAGTCATGTTTCAGAGGGAGCGTGGTACTCCAGGATCGATGAATACTAGATGAGCCTGGTTTTAACCAAGAATGATGTAGATCCCAACCTTTACCACAAGGTCGTTGACGATGATCCGTTGATCTTGGTGCTATATATTCACGATCTGTTCCTCACAGGAGCAGAGTAGCTCATTTTTAGGTGCAAGAGGGAGTTTACCTCAGAGTTCGAGGTGGAGAATCTTGGCCGGATGTACTATTTCTTTGGATTGGAGGTGTGACAAAGATCAGATGAGATCTTCCTTAGTCACGGGATATTGATGAGGTTCGATATGATGGACTGCAAGTCCATGGCTACACCTATGGAGACAAATAGAAGTTGAGTGATTTTTCTTTAGATTCAAATTTGGTGGATCCCACGATGTACAGGCAGTGGATTGGATCCTTGTTGTACCTGGTTAACACTAGGTCGGATATTTGCTTTGCAGTAAGCACCTTGAGCCAGTTTATGGTAGAGCTGAAACACTACCATTGGGTTGCAACAAAGCATGTGTTGAGGTACCTGCATGGTACAGTTGGATATGGCCTCAGATATGTCTCAGGTAATGAAGTGAAGCTGTAGGAATATACAAATTCTGATTGGGCAGGGAGTGCAGTAGACAGATTGAGCACCTTGGGGTGCTGCTTCAGCTTGGGATTAGTTATGATTTCAGGAAAGCAAGTATCTGTAGCACTCAGTACAGTAGATGCAGAGTATATCGCAGCCAGTGTCGCAAGTCGTGAAGCAGTGTGGCTTCAGAAGCTTCTTGCAGGACTTCATCTGAGACATGGTGCAGGAGGGAGCAGTGAAACTCTAGTACATATCCACAAGATGAGCAGATTGCAGATCATTCGAGACATGATACAGAAGGGAGCAGTGAAGCTCGAGTATCCAGAGATGAGCTTAGCGTGATGCAAAATGTATTCCTCACTGAGAGGGATGTTGATGTTTTGGGAAACATCGGGCANCCACAAGATGAGCAGATTGCAGATCATTCGAGACATGATACAGAAGGGAGCAGTGAAGCTCGAGTATCCAGAGATGAGCTTAGCGTGATGCAAAATGTATTCCTCACTGAGAGGGATGTTGATGTTTTGGGAAACATCGGGCAGACATTCTCCATAGATGGCCATGTGACTTGGCTAAGGAGAATGGCCCAGGCGTAGTCTTTATCCTTGCTCATGTGACTTAGGACCGACAAAGACTCGGGGTGCTGATGCTTTTCCAAATGGTAGTATCAGGTTGATACTCTCCTCAGATGGCCATGTGACTTGGCTTAGGAAAGTGGTAGACATTCTCCTCAGATGGCCGTGTGATTTGGCTAAGGAGAATGGTACATTCTTCTCAAATGGCCATGTGACTTGGCTAAGAAGAATGGCCCAGGCGTAGTCTTTGTCCTTGATCATGTGACTTGACAAGGATCGATGAAGACTCGAGGTACATATGCATCGGACAAACATTCTCCTCCGATGGCCTTGTGACTTGGTTAAGGATAATGGTTCATGGCATTGATGTTCTCCATGTATTAGCATCAGGCAGACACTCTCCTCGGATGGCCATGTGACTTGGCTAAGGAGAGTGGCCCAAGGTGTTGATGTTCTCCGTGTCTTAGCATCAGGCATTCTCCTCCGATGGCCATGTGACTTGGCTAAGGAGAATGGCCTAGGTGTGGTCTCTATCCTTGATCATGTGACTTGACAAGGACCGTTGGAGACTCGAGGTGCTATGTGGGAGAAGTATACATCAATCAGGTGCATTCCAGAGAAGACTACATCAACCAGGCTCAAGGACAACCTTTCTATGATAGAAGAAATTCAAGTATGGAGAATGCCTCCCTCGTTGAGAGGGAGTGTTGAAGTTTTGCAAGTTCGAGCAGTCATTCTCCACAAAGAAATACAAGAAGACCCTTCTACATCATTGAAGAAGCCCAGGAAGAAACTGAAGACCAAAGAAGAGAAGTCAGCCCCACAGGAAAATAATAAAGTGAAATTGAAGACCCAAGAAGAGAAGTCGGCCCCACTGGAAAAGAATAAAGGAAAATTAAATATCTAGGAAGAGAAGTCGACCCCACTAAAGTGATTGAACCAATATAAATAAAGGTGATGTCTTCTCATTTGTATACACTCACTTAGCTCTCTCTCTCAAAGAAAAGAAGGCTCAAGTTTGAGGTAAGGGAAGAAGACACTGCAACTGCAATTTCTGGGTATACTATCTTGTGCGCTACCTCTAGGAGAGTTGTGCTAATCTTGGGAGGTGACTTTGTATTATCTCTTGGTCTATCTCTTGTGGTGGTAATCTTGTAAACTCTTGAATTGATTCTTCTAAGAAAGGTTGTTGGGTTTTCTCCCAAGGATTGGGTTTCCTAGGATAAACTCGTGTTATTGTGTCTACTGTGCTTGGTTAATATTTCTAGATCTTGTTATTTCCGCTGCATTGTTATAGTTGAGATTTTGAGTGTATAGTTATTCTATGATAACTGTGGTATGAAGTTAATCTTGTTTTGTAATCATAAGGCAATAACTATCAAGATCCGAGAATCTGAAAAATCAACAGACATCCTTGTTGATGAATGCAGCTATAGGAGACATCCTCTAGCTTACAAACCTGTGAGATGTGGAACATAGCAGCTATGTGAAGCCTTTCTCTCAACTTACAAACCCGAGAGAAAGCCCCTTAGAAGGGTTCATGGTTCCACCCTGGGACAGAGCTAGGAACGTAGAGATGACCTCCTCAGGACATGAGAGAGAGGAACTCTAGATGATTATCTGATGGAAAAGCGATTTGTTGAGTTAGGACGTGCCT
>ML807731.1:49401-60375 GCA_009831015.1 Picea engelmannii | reverse complement strand
GTAAACCTACCACCTGGCAGTTAATTCCAAATAAAACACATTTATTGAATTAAAGCACAACTAGGTTAGTCAACGACAAATTCAATGGAAGCTTTAAAACATAAACCAATCACACATTGCACAAGTTATTCGGGTAAACACCCCTAGAAAAACCCTTGCGAGAAAACCAAATATTCTTTTATTAATCTTGGGCTCCCTTCCTAGGATAATGGCCCTTTAGAGGATTACAATGTAGCGATAGCCTAGCCCACCTGGCTTCTATCTCCCTTGCTGCCCCTTTGCACCTTTCCTCATCCCTGCCCACTCACACTTGGATGAATTCTCTTCACTCGCTCAAATGAGATCTCCTCAGTCTCTACTCAGTGTGTCTCATCCTCTCACCTAGACTGCCTTTTATTACATTGAGATTTGACCAAATCAATCACTAACCCTAGATCTCTAAAGTGATCAAAGAGATCTAATCTCACCTTCACTTTGGATCTGACGGCTAGGACTCAATCAATTCTCACTTAAGTTACTAATGCTACCAAACTTAGACATTTAACTTAATTAATCTCACATTAATCTAAAAGGTCATTCACTTTATTAATCACTAATAAAGTGAATCTCTTAAGGTTTTCTGAGAGGTTACAAGGATGACTTCCACATGCTAGACATAGAGCCTATGTGGAAGTACCTGCCCGATGCTATTACATCAACACTCCCTCTTAGCGAGGAAGGTACTTCTGCCACTTGGAGGTGGCTCTATCTTCGTTATCAGATGTGCTACTTTGCCAGCTCTGGTTGCTCGCTCTGACATGAAAGCTATCCCAACCATCTCGCTCGGACCTATCTGCGAAGACTTTCTTTTGATCATGCTCCTAGAAGCCTCCTGCTCCTGAGCATCCTGCATGGTCATCTCGTACCATAAATTCTTCTGGACAGACTTGGAAGACTGATCCTTCCCACTGGAACCTGAAAGATGACTCCCTCTGAACTACTCAACCTTTGGAGCTACCTGCTCCTTGTCCTATGCCACTCTGCTATTGCTTGCCATAGCTCACATAGGATGGCCCTTTAGCCTATGCAAGTTGCTCTCTAACTCTAAAGATAATTGCTTTGTTTGAGCTAGATCCTCTGGGCATGATAAACGCCTGTCCATATTGGAATAAGACCTCATAGCCCTTCTCAATCGCTGAGACTGAGAGCACACTCCTCCTGAGTTCTGGCACCCATAACACATTTGTCACTCTCAATATGCCTCCTGACTCCATCCGGAATGGCATTGTTCCAGAATCCAGATCCTTGCACTGCATGCTTGGTCCCCATACCAAGTTCCACATACATATCTAGGTTAGACTCTGTGAAGCTCTTGAACACCTTTTGTGCTCCTGTCATATGACATGAGGCTCCATTATCTATTAACCATGCACCAGTTGATATGGTGCCCAAGGTAGTCTGGGAAACAAGTAGGAGCTCTGATTGCTCAAACTTCCTGGAAAACTCATCCACTTGAGCCTTTGCCAACGTGGCTACCTCTGGTTGCATCTCGTTTCCCCTCTTCTTCTTGTTCGAACATTGTCTTGCATAGTGCCCAAACTTATGACATGCAAAGCACTTGACTTTGCTCATGTCCTTCTTCTTCTTGTCGTCACCGCTGACAATCTTCTTGCCCTTCTTTACCTGGCTGGCAAGAGCTACATTCTCATCATCAACCTTGTGCCTCCTCCATTCAACTCTTCATCCCAAAGTTCCTCCTGAACAAAGTCATCCCACAACCTTGAGCAATCAGGGAGCTCCTCATGTGCCACGACTCCTTTGATGAACAATGTCCACGCCTTTGTGAATCCTTTGAGTGCCGTCCTCACCAACTCTGAGTCATCCATTGCTTCCCCGATCGCTGCCAGTTCATCTCAAACCTGTCGGATCCAGGTGAGATAAGTCGTCACCATATCCGATCCTGTCATCTTTGTATCTTTGAGCTTCTCCCTTAGCACCATTTTTGCGATTCTCGTTCTTGCTCTAAAACAAGCTCTTCAAGGCCTCCCATATGTCCTTGGCCGAGTTCTTTCTCAATAAATGAGGGATCAAGTGATCCTCCACTCCGTCTAGGATTATACGCTTGACTTTCACGTCCTTTAGCTTATGGGCGGCCAGGTCTTTTGGATCTGCTGGTGGGGCCACGATGGAGTTGTCCCAAATGTCGTTCTCCATCAACACCAACATAATCCTCTCCTTCCAAGGACTGTTGTTGGACAACTCATCCAACCTATCTTCGAACCACAATCCTGACGCTACCATCTCGACAGCTAGCTGAAAACTCAAAATTTTGTCCTCTTAGACCTGCTTCTTGTTGCCCATTGCTCGGATTTGTTGTTCACTACCTGGACCCCTACCTGAGGCTACCCGTAGCTTCCTACTGCTGCTCGAATCCTTTTTTGTGCTACCCGGAGCCTTTCTGGGTGCTGCCCGACTATCTCAGTCTACTGCCTAGTCTTCATGCCCACTGCCTGGGGCATCTGCCCGCTGCCCGACTATCTCAGCCTACTGCCTAGTCTTCATGCCCACTGCCTGGGGCTTCTGCCCGTTGCCCAGTCCTTGTGGCCCCTGCCGGCTCTGCTGTTGCTGTTCGTGCGTTGGCTGATCTCTATCGGCGACTCTCTACGGCCTGCTGGTGGCCCACAACCATCTTAGCCGACGACTGTCTTTGCTGTGGTGCCTCTGTTGTAATCTCCATGCCCAGCCTGCAGGGCTCTCCTCTGCAGTAGCCGCACCACGCCCAACCGCCAAAGCTCCACGATCTGCCGACACTATTCTCCTCGAATCCACTTTCCAGTTGCAATTTCTCACACAACTGCCTTTTATTCTAGAAGCTCTGCTACTTGTTCTATCTCTCGTCAGCCTAGCCCTTGAGCCAACTTCTCTCTTGGCGGATGGTCAACTCATTTGGCGGTTACTGGCCTAGCTGACGGCTGCCTGTCGCACCCACCTTTCCTTTCCGGCTCACGGGTCTCAGCTCCCAGTGACCAATCTACCGACGCCTTGTTCCACCCTCCCGACGACTACCTTAATTGCGCGCTCTGCCTGACAATTGGGTCTCTCTATTTAGTAACACACACAGTCCACTTATCGACGAATCTCTTTGCTAGCGTGATTTTCTGACGGCTAGCCTGCAACACTCGTCTCAACTAGCAGCTGTGCTGTGGCGGCTATGCTAATCCACTCTTGAAGCCATTCACAACCGATTATTTTTTGCTGTCGCTTCTCATGGCTCTTTTCTCCATGTATTTTCCTGCCATGACCGACTTCTTTCTCTACCTCCAGCCCACGTCCACAGCGTTTGGGTCCTCTTCTGCCAACGATTGAATCTCCTAGCCCAACTCCTCTGCCAACTGAAGATTTTACAGGTCCTATCAGCTTGCCAACTGGGTCTGTCTTTGACCACAGTTAGGCTCTAAGTTTCAACTACTAGGTAAAGTATTTGCTGTTGTTTTATAACAGCCTCGGTTGCAAGCCTGATCTCCTCCTGGACGAAGTCATCCCACATCCTCTCCCATGTAGGCATGACCTCCCTGGCAACTATGCCACATACAAATGGACCCCACGGTTTGGTGAAGCCATTCATAGCTTGCCTCACCAAAGAGTTAGGGTCAACAACCTCGCCGACGGCTCCAAGCTCGTCTCTGATCTGAGTGAAGCGACCAAGGAATGAAGTTACTGACTCATCCTTGAGCATACGAATGCCCCTTAGTCGGTCATGAAGAACCATCTTTCGGTTCTCATTGGAGCTCTCATACAACTTGCATAGAGATGCCCACATCTCATATGCACAAGCCTTCCCTGTCAAATGGGGTATGATATGGTCACGGATTGCGTCACAAATAGTTCTCTTCGCCTTGTTGTTCTTTTTCCTGAACTCTGCCACCAAGACGGGAGTAGTGACAGGAATGGGGGGAACAGCTGCCTCGACTATATCCCATAGCTCAAGGTCCTCTAAGACGAAGACCATCCTCGCCTTCCAAGGCGACGAATTGTTAGCCCCTGCTACCTGTCCTCAACTCGCATCTGAGATGCTGACATATCTGCCAAACTGCAATCCCCAACTGATGCTCACACTGCCAAGGAAAACACTGTCTCACTCCTGTCAACACAGGTGTGAAAAGAGACAAGTGTAATCTGACTTCACTCCTAACAAAATAGGTGTGAAAAGAGGTCACGCCAAATCAGCCTCACTCCTACTGCGTAGGTGTGAAAAGAGACTGATGACAAGTGTCAAAACTGCCCAACTGTCCTCTGCAAAATTCTGCCCGCTAACAACCAATGAATGAGTCAATGGCTGTCCTCAAAAATCTGCCAAGAAGATGTGTATGACAGCCAACAAAATGCTGTCCCAACTGCTCAAAATTTCAGCCACCAACGCTTTGATACCATGAAGATTTTACAGGTCCTATCAGCTTGCCAACTGGGTCTGTCTTTGACCACAGTTAGGCTCTAAGTTTCAACTGCCAGGTAAAGTATTTGCTGCTGTTTTATAACAGCCAACAGTCCAAGTGTTCTTTGCTAATTTGTTACGGTTATACTTTCGATTTTGGGTGCTCTAGCATGTAGTTTTAGTGTCCAGATGTTAGCATATGCATCTCAAAATAAATATAACACACCTATAGATCTTTACAGCTGAAAATAAAGAGATCTAAGAGACTATCAATGCATTTGTGTACACAGGTATTTTTGGTCAACATGACCCTGGATAAACGCCCCTCGGGGAAAACCAGTTTGGAATGTATATGTATATATGAGGAAAGCAGAAGAAGGATTACAGCTAAAACAATAAATGATGGAACCTGATACAATAGCAACTCGATCTGAGTTGATATACAAGTCCAAAACCTCCAAGAGTGCCCCAGAATGGTGTGCCCAACATGTAAGCTGCCGAATCCACTGAATCTGCTCCAACTGCCAACTGTGAGCTCAAATCTGGAAACCCCTTTGCAGTAATGAAACTTTGCTGAATGGCTGTCCTCTGCAACTGATCTCACTACAATCTGATGGCTAGAAGTCTCTGTACTGCTGATGCGCCCCAATCTGGCAATGCGCCCTCCTCAGAAGAAAAACCTCTCCAGTAAATAAACTATGGGATATGATGCAAGCCTCCCTCCATGAAAGCTAGCACCCAAGCTATATCATCCTCACAAAACTGACCTCATCCTCATCCTCCAAGAGCTCCTCTCTCAATGAGCAAAAGACCAAATGAAGAATGCACCCTCCTTCACCCTTTGCGCCCCTCTTTGACATCCAAAAGGAAACCTAGATAATGAACGGTGGAGATCATCTCATCTCCCATCTAATCGATGGTTGAGATCTCTCCATAAATATCTAAATCACAAACCCACTTTGGGTTAAGTTTCCTAAGTCAACTTTATGTCTCTAATTCACCCCTTTGTGAAGTAATAGTCACTTTTAGGCCAAAARTGACTAAATTCCACTTTAGACAAAGTCAAAGTGAAATTAGACAAAAGTACAAGGTACAAGGTACAAGGTGTAATGTCCTTCCCTCATGTGCTAAGGAGGTCATAAGCACATGGGGAACACCTCCCAAGGTACAAAACTCAACAMCAACGTCCACGCAATTCCTCTCAGCTAGCTTCCTCACGTCCATTGCAGCCTAAGTTTGATAGGTATGGGTGTACGACGTACGATCCGTACTCTTTTTAAATTTTTTTTTAATTATTCTCTTACCCAACCTGCAAAAAAAWAAAAAWAAAAATTCCCACTACAGAAATCTGCTCTTRTGCAAATCTGGCTTCCCCGTTAGAATCTATGCTTTGATACCATGTTGATTTTTCCTGTAAAGCTAGCACCTGGCAATTAATTCTGAATAAAACACATTTATTGAATTAAAGCACTGCTAGGTTACTCAACAATAAATTTGTTGATATTATGGTAGTTGTGGGAGGCATTAACCTCCACGTGTAATCCTGACAAGAATAGAATATTCCGGGAAGCAAGAAGAAACCCTAAAACATTGGACATAACCCTAGAAGACAAGTCAAATATTTAATATTGAGTGTCTAGCCTCTAGAATGAGAAGTCCACCCAGACAGCTAAGGAGAAACAGTATAAATACAGGACACCAGATCTCATTTGGAACACACAGCTCGCAATTGTAGAAATGTAGAAGTGCCGACTGTAGAAACTGGGTAAGTGCGCAAGTCTGGGGAGTAGCTGCAGTTGCAACTACTGCAACCTGTATTCTCAGTTTAGGCTCGAACTTTCTATTGGTTATGGTTTGGACTTTTTGCCTTGTGTGCTGGCTCTGGAGAGAGGTACACTACATTGATTGGCTATTAGGCCTAGGGTTTTCTTCCATAATCATTCTCTGTGAAGGTTAAGGTGCTCGGGGGTGGCTTCGGCCTATGGTTTGGTGACAATATTGCTATATTGTCTATGGTTAAACGAGCACATCTATTATTTCTAACAGGTTATGGGCCCACACTATCTTTAGACAGTCTAACCGCTGGAAGATAGATTGGGAGGATTTGCTCAGTTACAGTTGCAGTGAGTTCTTGCTGCAGCAACGAAATCCTAACCCTCTTGTTGAGGCACCTTAAGTGAAGAGATTGACCTAATTTCTGGATAGCCTAGTGCGCCCTAACCCAGTGCACCTCCTGGTACTCTCAGCAAGCTAAGATGCCGAGTTTGAGCTTTTGGTCAAAGCAAAGGTTGACCAAGTCAAAGTAGTCATGACTTATTCTATGAAGTCCGAAAACAAGTTAGAAGGGGCTTCTAACTTTAGAGCATGGAAGACAAGGATTGATCTCATCCTTGCCAAGAATAAAGTGTTGGATATCGTGAAAGGAAAGATCGTGCAACCACAGTTTGAAGAAGGAGGAACCTCAGAACGTTGCAGTTATGGAGAAGTTCAAGGACAATGACATCAATGCCATGAGTATAATAGTGGACTCTGTAAAAGACCACTTGATACCCTACATCTCTCATTGTGACTCATCTAAGAAGATGTACGATGCTCTAACTAACCTCTTCTCAGTCAGAAACATTGGACAAGTAATGAGTCTGAAGAATGAGCTCCGTGACATGAAAATGAATGATGATGACAACATAACTTCATACTTTGTGAGAATCTCTCAGTTAAGAGATCAACTACAAGCTATTGAAGAAATCATCTCAGAGAAGGAACTGGTAAATATAGTACTCAATGGTCTTCCCAAGACATGGGATGCATTTGCCGCAAGCATGAACACAAGGAAGGAGTATTCCACATTTGAAGAACTTTGGACTTGCTGTGCACAAGAAGAATCAAGGATTAGTGCAAAAGAGAAATTCCAAGGGAAAGATGATGATCAAGCCTACACAACAAAGTTCAAGAAATTCAGGAATAAGAAGAAGTTTGACTCAAGGAAGAAACCAAATCAAGAGAAAGATATGTCAAAAATACAATGCTTCAACTGTCGAAAATATGGTCACTACAAGAATCATTGTTCCGAGTTAAATAAAAGGAAGGAAACACACGAAGCATCAGTTGCCAAAGAAAGGGAACCCTCAAAGAAGGCCAAGCAGGATAAAACAAACTTCTTCTTTTAAAACAAGGTAACAATATTCTTCATAGTTCTTGTACATACAATGTTTACATAGTTTCTGTACATAAAACAAACTTCTTCTTTTAAAACAAGGTAACAATATTCTTCATAGTTCTTGTACATACAGTGTTTACATAGTTTCTGTACATATCTTGCATATCTATTTCTTAGAAGATAAGATGTTCAAGTGAAACAATACCTATGGAAGAATAACAAGATAAGGATTGCTATCACGATGACTACAAAGCAAGCAATACACATGAAAAGACGAAGTACATTGACAATCCTTGGTAACAATCCCCGTGGAAGCTATTACATAAGTAACAATTGCAAGATAAGCCGAAATCAGAATCAAACTTGAAGAAACCCAGAAGAAGTAAAAACAGAAAGAAGTCAGCAATCAAGAGGAAATTAGAAAAAGACTTGTGACACTTTGCAGAAGGCAATAAGGATGCAGACAAAAGTGTGGACTTTCTTAGATGGAGGGAGTTGATTATATAATTCCAAAAGAAGAGCATGCATTCATGCATGAAGTAAGGATTAGGAGGGAGCTAATCCTAAATGATATGATCCATTGAGGATTATGAAGTATCTGTCCATGTTCCAATTGAAAGTAGCAGCATGATAAACAGTACGTGTTCTGTTTGACTCTAGAAGAAGTCTTCTTCGAAAAGAAGCCTTAAAGTATCTTTGGTTGTCCATCTACATCCATAATCCTATGATGAAAGGAAGAAGTTGGAATCTTCAGGGCATGGAATCTATAAAGACTCCATGGACTCAAGAGCTAAAGTGAAACATGAGGAAGAACATGAAGATTCCAAGAAAGAAAGAAAAGCCAAAACAACCAGTTATTATGCTGAAAATCACTAGACCACCAGCTTGGTTTGAACCCACTAGAAGCAATCAAGCAGAAGTAATGGAAGATATGATGAAGAACAATATATGTAAGAAATTATGAAAAAGGGTTATGAATGGAAGCATTGCGAGATTCAAAACTAGAGGTTCTTCCAGAAGGAGGAGAAGACTATGATAACAACTTGTTCCCGTAAACCAAATATACCTCTATCTGAGCTACTATATCTCTTGCAGTATCCATGGATTGAAGTTTACATCAGTTGGTTGTAAAAGACTGTTCTCCCAATAGAGCATTTGAGGAAGAAGCTTATGTAAAGAAATCTCAAGGTTTTGAGGTATACCAGAAAGAGACCCACGCATGCAGATATAAGAAGACCTTGTATGGATTCAAACGACTTGATGCAAAGTATCTCATATACAGTAGAAGCGTGGTGAAAACTTTCTATGACAGAGATAGTGTATCCGAATAGTTACTCAGAAGTATGGGATGATGGATTGCTAATCCATGGCAAACTCTCATGATGACAGAAGAAGTGCTACTTGAATATGTTTTAGTTGACCCTTGCCACGATGTCATGAGCTAGCAGGAAACAAAAATGCTGAATTTGACCATGATATATTGTAATGATCAAAGCTATATGAAGCCATCAGAGAAAACCAGTGTTCCATGATAGACCGAAGTTCATTGAGATCAAGCATTACATTCTCCGTGATGAAGTCCAGAAAAGAGAAGTGGTTCTCCAATATATATCTCCACATATGAGCAGAAAGCAAATATTTTGGTAAAACCTCTTTCCAAGATGAAAAGTTTGCAAGCTGGGGCTCGTGGAGACGATTTCCTTATTGAAAAAGGAAGAGATTACTCCCAGGTTGGGAGGGAGCACTGATGTGTTATTGATTTATGGACAGTCATTTTTCAGTTCGAAAAATGGTCCAGGATGAGCAGTTCCTTTCTAGTTCGGAAAGTGGTTTGAGATTTCTAATAGACAGGCATTTTCCAGTTCAGAAAATGGTCCAGATTGGACAGTCATTTTTGTAATGAAAATGGTTCGATAGATTGTTGATGTACCATAGACAACGATTCCCCTTGTGGCCAGTGTGGGGGAATGGTCTAGGACAATCATTCTTCTTGGTAATCACTCTGAGTAGTGGTCAAGTAGAATGGTCCACCTCGCCGGGCAGTCATTCTTTCGAAGTTCACAATTGTGAGCAGTTTCGAAGAATGGTTCGTTTTGGAGGTTGGTGCAGGACAGTCATTTCCTTAGGAAATGGTCTGGAAAGTCATTCCCTAGGGCAGACTCATTCTCTCCAGGTCGCACTATGTTTAGTGCTGGAGGAATGGCCCAGTTAGGTGAATGGTCCAGGTTCAACAATCAGGGACATGCATTCCCTAGGGCAGACTCATTCTATCCAGGTTGCACTATGTTTAGTGTTGGAGGAATGGCCCAGTTAGGTGAATGGTCCAGGCTCAGAAATTAGGGACAATTATTCTTCTATCTTGAGAAGAATAGTCCAGATAGCCCATGGCTGATGTTTTACTTTCTGAGGGCAGATGCTCTTCCAGATTTCACAGATGTGAGTGGAAGAATGGCCCAAATGACTCAGTTTATATCATGATATTATTTTATGCAGGTTGATATCAGATGATATGATTGCTATGGAGACTGTATGTCTCCTCTACTGTGGTGGATGTGTTCCACTGGTTGTGACTATGTGTCGCTGATTAAGTAGCCATGTGCTACTTGGTGTGGTTGTGTACCACTAGATAGTAGTTGTGTACTACTATGGATAGACACATATGTGTTCTATTAAATGACATTGTCCTGATTGCCATGTAGACCATCGAGTAGTGTTGAAAATGATTATCAGCTAGATGGATAGTCAGTGTGCTGATGGATAGACATTCTCCAGACGAAAAATGGTCCATGACATTTATTCTTCTAGGACGTATATCTGGATTAGAAGAATAGTCCTTGTAGCCCATGGCGTGACTTCCAACATCTGTTGGAATAGTTATTCTTCTAGGACATATGTCCGGATTAGAAGAATGGTTCTTGTATCACTCTGTGGAGTGAGTGACTTATTCAACATCATGTCTGATTACTCAGATGGAGTATGGCTTCGAGAGATGATGTAGTTGAAGCTCTCAGATGATACTGATAATGATTATGGTGCTCGTGATCTAATCATGAGATAGCTTGTATGGTTATGATGATGCTACCGATTGAATGGTATGTTTGTGCTCTGTTATCCCCGATATCTAGGGATAACTAGGAGATCATGTCTCGAGGCCCACATGGTCCTAGACATGGAGTACCGAGAGCAGGAGTGACTTGAGCATGGCCCTGGAGGGCCCATCTTTCTTCTTCTCAACCAGACTTGTCCTGTCAGTAGTACCAACTTCCATCACTACCGGCCTGGGCTTGCATCAGAGAGGGCTCTTGCTCCATGAGGTAATTGGTCCGAGGTATCATGGTATGTGTCGTATTTGATCGTTATAACCTTCTTATATATGCATTAGATTCCTTTCATTTCAGATGACTGC
>ML807731.1:31640-42926 GCA_009831015.1 Picea engelmannii | reverse complement strand
TTTATTGAAGAAGTGATATAAGTCATTTGTCTTTGTTTAGCAATCATTGACTTCGTCAATAATAGCATTTGATCATTGCTCATATGTATATTTGAAGATAGTCATTTATGCTTTGAAGTACTAACCACTGCAGCACATTCTATAGTTATTTGTCTTGTTTCGCAAACAGGTGCCATCCAGTGGAAGATCTCTTTGACTATCTCATCATTGGCAGTAATCCGTGAAAGGACACTCTTATCCTGAGCCATTACCCCTTTAGTCCTTTCATAAACCAGATTACCTAGGGACGTCTCCCTTGGACCAGCCATTCTAAATAGAAAGAGCTCCCCATCGAGGTGACAGTGGGTGGGGAAGCTCCTGTTATGCCGGTTTTAAGCCTTGACTCAAGCTACCTAAACCCTTCCTACAAACCGTGCGATAACATGCTCAAGACCATTGCCTTCAATGCCTCCCTAGCTAGGAGGAAGTGTTGATATTATGGTAGCTGCGGGAGGTATTAACCTCCACGTGTAATCCTGACAAGAATAGAATATTCCGGGAAGCAAGAAGAAACCCTAAAGCATTGGACATAACCCTAGAAGACAAGTCAAATATTTAATATTGAGTGTTTAGCCTCCAGAATGAGAAGTCGGCCCAGACAACTAAGGAGAAACAATATAAATACAGGAAGTCAGATCTCATTTGGAACACGCACTTCGCAACTGCAGAAATCTAGAAGTGCGCACTGCAGACACTAGGTAAGTGCGCAAGTTTGGGGAGTAGCTGCAGCTGCAGCTACTCCAACCTGTATTCTCGGTTTAGGCTCAGACTTTCTATTGGTTATGGTTTGGACTTTCTGTCTTGTGTGCTAGCTCTGGAGAGAGGTACGCTACATTGATTGGCTATTAGGCCTAGGGTTTGCTTCCAGAATCATTCTCTGTCAAGGTTAAGGTGCTCGGGGGTGGCTTCGACCTATGGTTGGGTGACAATATTGCTATATTGTCTATGGTTAAACAAGCACATCTATTATTTCTAACAAAATTCAGGGGAAGCATTAAAACATAAACCAATCACACATTGCGCAAGATATTTGGGTAAACACCGCTGGAAAAACCCTTGCGAGAAAACCAGATCGTCTTTTATTAATCTTGGGCTCCCTTCCTAGGATAATGGCCCTTAAGAGGATTACAATGCAGCGATAACCTAGCCCACCTGGCTGCTATCTCCCTCGTTGCCCCTTTGCACCTTTCCTCAACCTTTCCCACTCACACTTGGATGAACTCTCTTCACCCGCTCAAATGAGATCTCCTCATTCTCTACTCAATGTGTCTCATCCTCTCTCCTATATTGCCTTTTATTATATTGAGATTTGACCAAATCAATCACTAACCCTAGATCTCCAAAGTGATCAAAGGCTGAGATCTAATCTCACCTTCACTTTAGATCTAACGGTTAGGACTTATTCAATTCTCACTTAAGTTACTAATGCTACCAAACTTAGGCATTTAACTTAATTAATCTCACATTAATTTAAAAGGTCATTCACTTTATTAATCAATAATAAAATGAATCTCCTAAGGTTTCCTGAGAGTTTACAAGGACGACTTCCACATGCTAGACACAAAGCCTATGTGGAAGTACATGTCCGATGCTATTACATCAACATACTTCATGTTCATTGTGTCATTGACATGGAAGGCCACGTGTGGGTTCATCTCCATGAGTGCATTTGTAGAGGGAGTGCTTGGTGCTTTGAGTTACCCTTTCCTCGGCACAGTTTCTTTCCAAACCCCTATTCTTGCCTTTTGATATTCATTTATTGCTTTGTAAGACCCTTTTTAGGTTTATTCCATTTATTTTTATTGGGATTCAATTAAGTGCTTTTAATTTGATATGCATTCAGTGCGTTAGGACTTGGGGTGATGGCCTCATAGCAAGGGGGTAGAGCTCAAGCTGATCTTTGGCTTTTTATTTATCATTTGTCATCCCAATTCACTTTCCAGTCTTTTACCAGCTGCATCAACCTCAGGCATTCTGGCCCCTTCTTCTCATAGGAGGATGAAGATACGGACCTTCTTGGTGTACATGTAACAACCATTTCCCCAAGATAGGACAACAGAAGGAATTAAGATGAAAAATGTCAAGTATGGAAGGGAATTTTATGCTATGCCTGCCAAGGCCTCCCAGTAGTACCCCTTTTCCCCAAGAGTGACAACACTTGACTAGGACACATAGGATAGCCTCCAAGGTGAAACAAGGCAAAAAGCATAACTTCCAAGCATCATGATCCATTATCTGACTTTAACCCATGACCCTCACCTAAATGCCTAGTCTATTAAATGTAACACTTGGTATGAAATGATGACTAATGTACCTCGTGTGCTGGATCACCATCCTTGGATGAACCATGCTGATCAAGTGAATGAGCTGAGCAACGATGAGGGGGGAGGCATCTGAGGGATGCTCTCTGTGGAGAATGCTGATCATCATCTCTGGGATTACTGTCTGCAATGTGGATCATAGAAAATGGTCTCCTCTAGTTGCCCCTAGGTGAGAGGGGGTAACAGGAGGGACAATAAATATGTGGTTAAACGATCACATCGTCTTTGCATAGATCCTCAGAATTATGAACTCAATGTTTGGTGAATAGGTAGGCCTTGGCAGCTTCTACTTGTATCCAGAAATTAGATAAGCTGAACAAAGGATTAGCCACGTACATTACAAACCTAAAAATGCCCTTGACATCATTTGTTGGTTTAGCAATAAAGGTGGAGTGGACATACCTTCTCTTATATGCATTAGTGCCAAACATATAAGACTTGAGCTTTTGCTAACCATCCCACTACTTCACATACACATTCTAATCAAATGCAGGTTAGTGCAGTAATTTTATTCTAGATTAACTGTATTGCATAATGACTTCCTGTTTTGCATAAGTACTTCGAACTGGAACACATTCATCTATCAATTTCTGTAATCGAAAGAGTCGAGGTTTCACAGCTTGTAACAAATAAAATCAATTATTATATAGTGCATCTATGCAGCAGGTAAGATGCTCAAAATTTCTCAAAGGAGACATCAAAATCTCTTCAGACCAAATCAATGGTGGAGCATTTATAAAATGTTGGTACAAAAGAATGGTGTACGATAAGCCTTCTCAATTATAATACATGAATAATATAAAGAGTCCTATTAGAAGAGATACAGACAGAGTCTGCCTAGAATGACAGGCATTACTGGGTTTAGCGTGAGGAGCTGCTGCTGTCAAATTGGGTGGTGAAGAGGCTGTTGCTGGAGCAGGAGCTTCAGTAACAGCTGGCAACGGAGGCTCTGAAACTGTTGAAAGCACTGGAGCTGGTGCTAGGGCAGGTGGCATGCTTTCGGGTGCCATGGCTGTTTCTATTATTCCAGGGACAACAAGGAACATTGAATATTCAGTTCCTGTCTGAGGACCAAGACAAGCATTGCCTGCAATTAAAGATGTCATCAAAAGTGCTTAGAACATTAGCAACAATGGAACAGTAGTAATGGAAAATCTGTTGAACATTACCCGAACTCAACAACTGATGATATCAACTTGCTACAAAAATTCATTCTAAAATCGTTAGACCACAAATCAAAAGGTTTGAATAAAAGATAATGATATCATTTCACATCCCAACAAACTAAATGTTTTTTTAATCGAAGTTTGGGAAAAAAAATGTTTACTTTAAGCACTAAACAAAAAATGAAAGCAACGACTCTTACCCAGATATGCACTTGGTGTTTTTTTAATTGATGTTTGGGAAAAAGGGTGTTTACTTTAAGCACTAAACAAAAAGTGAAAGCAACGAGTCTTACCCAGATATGCACTTGCTGTTGCTGGAAAGTCTGTGATAAGCCCATCTACTTTTGCAAGACTTACAAAGGAGTGGATTTCCATTGTTGGATCTGCAAGATAGTCAAAGGCTAGCGAGGCAAATTCATTTCTGAGAACAAAGATGAAAACTGACATATTGTAAAGGTGCATTCGCTGGACAATATCTGTGGCCTCTACAAGAAAAAACTGAGAAGCCGGGAAAACCATATTCCTGTTTAATACTACAGCATCAGAAAATGTTTTGATCTCCTCAATGGTAGAATCTGGAATACTGATAGCAGTTTCGTCCACAACATAAACAAGCTTAAATGTTGTAAGTTGCTTGAACTCCATTAGCACAGCACTTTCATCAGATTGTACCATGATCCTATTGGTCATGTTGTTGTAATCACTCATATTTATAGCTGAAATAGTGGGCTCTATGATACTGAGATTCCTTGCCAATGCTATAGCTCGCGCATTCTGTGAAAAAAATCAAGAAACAAGATACAGTTTATAGTATCTACTGTTGACATTTATTTCATGAGCTATTTTAGATGTAACTCTTCAGATTGAGCAACTGTACCTCTATGTTGATGATAACACGGACATTTCCTTGACTCTGCGCAAATTCCAAAAAAGAAGACAAGTTCATGTATTTTCCTGCATTAACTTCTGCAGGATTCCTTAAAAGATCATAACCACCTATATTAAAGGGGCTGTAAATGTTTGCTGCACAGTCCAAGAAATTCAAATCACAGTATTACATCAGTTGCCCTCTGAAATCGCAACAAAATGAATAAAAGTATACTATGCAAGAATTTAACTCCATGAACCTGTTCTATTTTAACAAAGCTAAAGTTCTGAATTGTTATTGATGAAAATAGGGAAAAGTTAAACAATGTACGATCATTTGAGGAACACTTCAAATGATTACACTTTTGAAACTTCGGAAATTAATGGGTGAGTGAGGAAGAAATTTTATATTATTTTGACTGATTCAGTCAGCTTGGATCAGACTTACGCGTCAGGCTTTGAATTTCATTCCATGTGAGATCAAACGTGAAGATGCCCGGCTCGTTATTTGGGGTATCTGGCACCATTTTGTTGATGTCTGGTACCGTTGTTAGACGAGATGGATAAAACACTGAATTTGATGCGATATTTGTTCCTATAATAAGGTCTGGTGATTCCCTACATATAGGAACACCATCTTTTGTTATTTGGACAGAGCAATCAATGTAGTCAGCTCCATCTGTTATGGCAGCCTGATAGGCAATATCAGTACAACCTGGGTAATCACCACTAGCTCCGTTGTGAGAAATTATTAATGGTTTTCCTGGAACCACCAGTTGAAGCACACTTAATGTTATCAGTCCATGTACAGCAATCGAGATTTTCAATATTTCCAGCAGAAACTGTATCAGGGAGCTAAAAGGCACGGATAAACAATGACTAACAAGCAAGCAGGATATGAAGTGAACTGCGCACCTGCTTTGGAGGATGTATTGACATTGCTCTGAGCATAGCAAGCTGTATTGTTATTAATCCACAGAAATCCAATTAGTTTATAGTTCGAAGGATCTTGATCAACAAATAAATTTATTCAAAAAGAGAGATATACTTATTACTATAAAAACGTTCTGGCCTTGAAAGACATAAGAATAACTATAGACCTGCATGGGTAAGGGATTGTACAAGTTGGTGGAGTTTAGGTAGCAAGAAAGCCATACCTATTGCCTCTGATGCTGTTACAGAGAAATCAGTTAGGATGCCATCAACTGCAAAATTCTTGTTGTCCACAAACTGAAGATATTCCCTTATTGGATCATAGCTATAATTGTAGCTCATGCCATATTCATCATTGGAAAAATCAGCAGCAAATATTTCCAACCCTGCAGAATGTGCATCTTGTACAAGACTTGTAGGCTCTTGTAAGTATAAGTTTGTATCGACAGGCCAAATGTAATCCTTTGGAACCATGATTCCAGCAGCGAATGTCTTCACAAATGTTAAATTTTTTACGATGGAACCATATGTTTCATTTGTTGATGGGTCCACATCTTCTTTTCCAAGGAGCATCAGTATTAGCTTTGTCGTGGTTCGTCTAAATTGTGGTGCAATGGCTTGTAAAAACCCAACCTCAGTCGAAGAAATGTAGTTCAAAGTCATAGATTTTGATAGAGATATCACAGATGAGGACATGCTTAAGTTGTGCTTTTCAAAAAACATGGAGTACTGCCACATATATCAAAGAAAAATTTAAGTATCCACGATGATGAAAAGAAACAAAACAGAGCATGAGAGAAATCATTCAGAACAGAATATCCACGAAAGAAACTTTGTACTTCCTAGAAAAAAATCACAAGAAGTCCACAGCAGTGAAATGGAACAGTAGATATGGACATTAGAAAGATATACCTGTACGTTCAACCAAACTGCAGCCGGTTGAGATTGATTTACGCTATATTGGTATATGCCTTCTGGTTGAAGCAATGGATATAAATTGTCAAATTTACCAGAGCGGGATCCAAATGACTGAATTGCTGCAAAAAATGGAAGCATGGGATTCTCTTAATTATCCAAATTCAACAAAATCTAGAAATTCCACTTTGAAAGTAGAGATTCCCCAGTTAAATCTCCATCAGCTATAATATCTATTTGACTTTCAGCCTATCAAAGATCACACTATGTATTTGCTATTTATCAAATTATAAGAGGGCCTCAGAAAGCAGGTTAAAGTTAACCTGTACTATGACATTACTGCATGCAAATGGTGGGATCCTGAACTGGTACTGGGAAAAGTAGATGCATATAGGTGATTTACAGACACATCATTTATAAGAAAGGTAGTCCTTAGGTATTTTTTTCTATAGGTTGCCAGAATGACAAGAACATATAAAGAGCCAAGCCATAAAAGGTTCTATCAAACAACCTACTCAGAATGGGGAGTATGTAAAAGGATCTATCAGATTTTTGGTATAAAGCAAAAAGGTATTTGATAAGATGGAACAAAAGGAACAGTATGCAGCCTTAAAAGTTTATATTAGTCCTAAAACAAAATCATAACCTGCTCGTCTTTCACTTCACCTAAAATATCGTTGAGGAGGATCTCAGCAGTGTAGTCAATGGAAAAGTATCCAGATATATTATTGCCGTTGACAACATAAGATTTTTGCTGACTGGGGTAAAGCCAGTTAATGTTTGTACTATTTTCCAATCTTAAATCTGACCGGCATATGCCTACCCCATCTTTTGATAACTGCAAGTCACAGAACATTACAGCATCATACAAGCTATTATTAACTGCCGCCAAATAAGCAGGTATGGTTTGGTCAGGAAAAAGCCCTGACAGTCCACCACGAGCAATGACCAGGGGTGCTTCACCTGCACAAATAGATGCAAAAAATGAAAAACAGTCACAATCTTAGATTAGTTCTTCCTGGTATCAGGAATGTCAAACAAGTGTCATCCTTGAGCAACACTAGAAGTTTAGTGCATGCAAGAACCTTCCTAAATGACTTAAATGTATATTGTAAAGTAAAATCACTAGATTCCAGACCAGTTATCTCACAAAAGTAACAGCAAGGCACATGAAAACATCATGAATAAAAGGAAGCCTGGCTTCACATGTGCTTCAAGTTAAATCTCTCAGGTGTGCTTTATCTCCTTAAACATTGAAAAACTGAATATATTGTAGGCATTGGAGACACTAGGTACAGATTGAGCTTGAAAAAATAATTGGGTGCGGCATCCAGACATTATTTGTGGTCTAACTGTTGCACTTGCTGTCAATACATTGGAGTAAATATTGCAAGAAACTGAGATCAAATTCCATGTCTTATGGATTTTTTAAGCAGTGAGGCTAATGGTCAATTGAATACTTCTCCCAAAAACATTCATTTGTAATTCTTTGTAACTGTTGTTGTAAATAAAATCTTTATCTATTGAAATCCAAGTTTTAGTCTGTCTAAAAGAAGGAAGGAAAAGAACGTTGACAATAGACCTGTAATAAATGATGAGGGCCGGTGTATAGCCTCTTATCAAGCTTCTAAGCATGAGAATATTGAACAGAATGTCCTTATGTGCAAATAGCAACCAAAAAAATTTGAATGCTATGAATCATATTACTGTGGTTCCAGGACAAAGTAAGAATCAAGTTGTAGGAATTATAGCAGTGTGATTCACAGACAAAGTAAGAATCAATTTGCCAAAGTAGATGATCGACTACTGATATTGTTATCCATGTACAATACTACAAGTGCAAACAAGTTAGAATTAAGAGAATGATGTTCTGCAAAATTTGTGACATATTCTTAAAATATCTTATACAATAGAGATTGGATTTTTTGAAAAATAGTACAATAATTTCATTGTCAATTTCTTCCCCATGGCCTTGGATGTTAGGAGAAATGGGCTTGCTCACCCTTGTGCTCCTCCCAGGATCAGGCAGCCAGGACCCCTTGGCCCCAGTTACTCTCCAGATGACATCATCCGACAGGACATCAGCCCCTTGACAGTGATTGTTGACTCTGATAGGGAGCCTGCTTCCTGGCCACCTCGCTAGGCTTTGGCATCTAGCACCAGCAGGCCTTGACATCCTCCCTTTTGTTATGAGCATAGACTTGTTTTGGTTTAGCATTTTTAGCTTTCCTCCTTTTCACGTGCCTTGTACATCTTCTTTTAGCTAGCTTCGTAGATATTTATGTCTTTTTTAGCATCACTTTAGGAGCTGCTTTTGCACTCCCACTATATATTGACAGTGGACATACTTTTCAATCCCATTGACCTATTTATTGTGGTCATTCATTGGACATCAATAAAATTATCTCATCTTATCCATCTTTTATATATTGACACTCAATGTACTTTTCAGTCCCATTGACCTACATACTGTGGTCATTTGTTGGACATTAATAAAATTATCTCATCTTATCTATCTTATAGAGGACGTGTTTGTGTACTGGGTTTATATTCCTTTTTATTATATCTGTAACATAATAATTTAAACTACTTATAGAAATAACTCAATGCATATATTTCTGAGCTGTACCATATAGAAGTGAACTTGAATGCTTCCAGTTTGGTGAAGGCATAAATTACTGAGGAATAACTTAACAAATATTTATACAATGAAATCTGAGACACTTTAGGCATACTCAGACAATGCTTGCAGTTTTCCAGACAAGACCTTTTCAATATCGATTAATTGGTGATTCATAACTTATAAAAGCTTGAAGTACAGATCAATGTGAAATGATTTAAATGTATAAAGTAAAATCGTTAGACTCCAGAACCATTTATTTCCAATTTTCACAGAAATAACAGCAAGGCACATGAAAATAATATGAACCAGCATAGATCCATTTTAAACCTGGAGCTATCAAGCACCAAGAGGAATCAAATTTTTTGAGGTGTAATTTTTTTATCATTTGATTATATGTCATTTTAAATAAAAAAAATTACACCTTAAAAAATTTGGTCCCTTTTGGTGTTTGATAGATGCAGGTTTAAGATGGATTTACACTGATTTATTTTTTTCAGAGGTTGTCACATACGTATGTACATTACATGACAACATCCAACATCCTTATCATACTTGGCTGTAGGGCACCAAGAGTAGAGCCTTGGTGCAATAAAAAGAAGCCTGGATTCACATGTGCTCAAAGTTAGCAGTCTCTTAGGTGCACCTTGTTATTGCATAATTTGTAGCTAGGTCAAATGGCTATGAAATAGAAGGCCAAACTGGCGTAACAGGAACCTATCCCACCCAATGTCACCACGATGGCGAGGTTCTTTCTCTTTAGGGAGGTTAGGCCCAAGGGAGACGTCCCCGGTAACCTGGAGTTTTGAAGAGGCAAGAGTTTAAAAGTCAAAAGTAAAGTTCCCCCTTCACAGGTCACCACCAAAATAGATAGTCCCGGCTAAACAGCCAATAATGAAGTGTAGGCCCAAAGAAGAACACCTGCCCGGAACAAAGCAACAACAAACCAATATATATGCAAGCTATGATTAATTGGGTTAGTACTTCATAAGACTATCTGATATCAATGTATAAGCAATTATAACAATAAATATTGACGAAGTCAATGTTTGTTAATACAACAATGAAACAATATCACTTCACCAATAAATATCAAGATGATGTAACAATCAATGTATCCAATCAATCTTTCATTCAATAAATGCTTTAAACACCATCCAATTGCCTAATAATTGAAAGTTGCTGCATCAAGATGAAATAACCAAGGGTGACGTTAGCCTTTTAGGGTTAGTAGTTAGTTAGGGTTTCAATTTAGCAAGGTTTTGAGAGTTGTTTGATCACTTTCACTTCAACGTTGGAGGCTCAAGATCAGTGCCTGAGGGTTAATGGAGTCAAAAAGGTGAAGGGGACGAGATTTAAAGGACAAGAGGGAAAGGTTTCAAGGTGCTGCTAAAGCAGGGCCTTAAAGACAGAACCCTAGGGGAGAGAGGCTCACTTTGGTGTTGCTAAAACAAGGCCTCATGCTCTCTCCTCCTTCTCGGCAAACAACTAGCTCAATGAAAAGCAAAATCAAGACAAGAGAGTTTAAAGAGGGAGAGTGTTGCTAAGGCAAGGCTCTTTCATCAAACCCTAAAAGAAAACGTTCCTAGGTATAGATAACCTAGGCCTGGGACGTCCTCTTCCTCTTGAAGTTCAAAGGTACGGCTAGCTTAAGGGAGGAAGAAAGAAAGAGTGTAGCTATGGCTAGGCTCTCTTCTTCTTCTTCAATGGCTAAAAGGTTTTTCTATCAGGGGACATGAGACAACGACCTACTTGTGTGTTTGTCCCCTAGGGTTTTGATTCAACAATATTTATAAATAGATGCAAGAAATTAAACTACAACCATTCAATCAAGAAGTTTTGCAGAAAAATACTTACAAACTATCAAGAAAATAACCATGCAAACCCTAGTTGTAAACCTTCCTTCAAGAAAAACACCATAGAATGCCAAAAATCTCCTCAAACAAGTGTGCCTTCCTCAAATCAGCCAATAACCCCAATAGGGCGCAAAAATCAGACCTCACTAGGAGAGTGAGTGATGTCTTATGTCAAAATGAGAGTGAAAACCCTCAATATATAGTGTATCAATGACCTTAATTAATTTTAGGTCATAAAAATGGCCGACAAGACCAGAACTGTGTTTTTACATTAAATTGTCAAATAAAAACCCTAACTGAGCTGTAATAAAGGTAAAATCCCCTTCAAGGGAGGCGCTAGCCCCATTTAGGGCAGACAAGACATCCAAGAGCAAAACGTTAGCCCCCAGGAGCCTCTCCAATATGCCACACGTGCCACTGCTGCCTAGTCTGCCTCCAAGAATGACCATGAAGCTGGATGACGTCATGGTGAGGATGGGGACGTTCTGAGCCTTCCAAGGCCAACGTTCCACTGAAAAGGGGTCATTCCCCCTAGGCCGGGCTCTGCCAAAGTGCCTCTGGTGAAACGT
>ML807731.1:19934-30959 GCA_009831015.1 Picea engelmannii | reverse complement strand
AGTTGTCAGAGATAAAAGGAATCAGATGCATATATCTAAAGGTTATAATGATCAAAAGTGACACATACCATGATACCTGGACCAATTACCTCATGGAGCAAGAGCCTTCTCTGATACAAGACCAGGTCGATGGTGATGGATGCTGCTGCTACTGACAAGACGAATCTGATGAAAGAAGAAAAGGATGGGCCCTCCAAGGCCACGCCTAGGTCAATCCTGCTCTCGTTACTCCATGTCTAGGACTTGTGGGCCTCGAGACATGATCTCCTAGTTATCTCTAGAAATCGGGGATAACACACCTTATCTCCTTTAACAATAAAAAAACTAAGTTCGAGGCATCACCGATACTGAGTTACGGATTGAAGCTTGAACAATCCATCAGGTGCCATATCCAGACATCATTTGTGATTTGACAGTTGTACTTTCTGTCATACATTGGAGTGAATATTGCAAGACACAGATCAAATTCCACGTCTCTCATGGTTTTTTCAGCATCTCTCAGGTGCACCTTATCTTCTTAAACAATAAAAAACTAAGTTCAAGGCATCACAGACACTGAGTACAGATTAAAGCTTGAACAATCCATCAGGTGATATATCCAGACATCATTTGTGATTTGACAGTTGTACTTGCTGTCATACATTGGAGTGAATATTGCAAGACACTGAGATCAAATTCCATATCTCATGATTTTTTCAGCAGTGAGGATAACGGCCAATTGAATACTTCTCCCAAACAAATTCATTTGTAATTTTTTGTACCAGGTAAACAAAATCTTTAGCTATTGAAATCCAATCGTGGTCTGTCTAAAGGAAGGAAGGAAAATAAATTCAATGTGATGTCATAATGTGAGTGAATAGTGTAGAAATTATACGACAATCAGCATATAATAAATTCTGTCACACACTTAGCAACCTAGAGATTCTTCTATGAACTTTGAAATGTCTAAACCCACATTTCTGAAATTACTATAAGCAGAAATACACATTGCTAAGCAATTTTGTAGCGGAATAAATACACTGAACAACAACTATTCAATTAAGAAAAACTCAGAAATTTAGGCAATGCCAGGGAAAACCCCAATGTGGGGAAACCCAAAGAGAGAGAGATTTTATTAGCTTTAGGAAAGATATATCAGCAGCAACAATGCATTTATAGCCAAGAGAAATAACTTATAGCACCCAACAGTTCCAAATTTCTGCCTCGATTTTTGTGCCCAGTAAATCCGTACTGTTGTATGGATTTACCCTCTTACGACACCTCGAAATCTGTGCCAAAATAACTGCTATATGGACAGCAACAGAACTGCCCTCTTCACCAACAAAAAACATTGAAAAACTGCCTCACTTTGCATGCAGCAAGCTGCCTCGAAATCCGTGCCCTCCCAGCCTGTTGTACGGACTGTACAGATCCGTACAGTATGGCCTCTCTAACAGCAGAAAATGTACTGCACTCACACAGAAAACTCCCTTGGGATTTGTGCCCAATCTCTCTTGGGAAATGCGCCCTCCTTGCTTCCCTCTTTCTTCTCTCAAGCTCTCTCGGAAAATCTCTCTCAAACTCTTCTCAATGTGTCTTGCACACTACCCAATGCATTCTCTTATAATCTGAAAGTGACACTTCACCTTCTCCAACCCTAGATCCAATCTTGTCTTTACAAGATCAAGGGCCATGATTCATTCCCTCCAAAATAAATCACTTTAAAATATTAAAGTACCTTTTCACTTTATAACATAAGTGCACTTTATGAAATAAAGTCACTTTAATATTAGAATGTACATTTTATTAAAAAGTCATTTTAATAAAAGAACCACTTTATTACAACTTTATAAAAACCCATTACAAAGTCAAGTGTCTAGTAGTGTAGGTACAAGGTTACTTCCGCATACAAGACACACATGCAGAGTACCTCCCGAGCTAAAAAGCTAACACTCCCTCTTAGCGAGGGATGTTCTCGCTGCCATCACCATCATCCGGTCCCATCACACTGTGCTCAGTAGGAGCTCCCTCTGAACCTGGAGCCATCCTCAACACCTGCACAAAACTCGAACTAGAAGATCTTCTCCTGATAACCACTCTGAACCCTGAGCTCCTAGGAGAATCCACTCCACCTTGAGCATCGGTTCGATCACACCAACTGAGCCTCCTGCCGGTGCTCAGAAGAGACTCCCTCTCTTCTCTCGAAATGGAAGATTGAATCCTTGGGCCCACCGCAATATCAGGAGTCTCCTGCTCCTCATCTGACGATGAATCATATCTTGAAGTTTGTCCTCGCAACATATACAACCTGTCCACCCGATCACCAATAAGCTGTGGTTCCATTGGGTCCGCTCCCTCCCTGTAAATAAATACATGTCCCCTCTTGAACAATGTACAATATCCATCATTCTCCAAGGTTGAGACTGAGAGCAAGTTAACCCTCAACCCTGAAACAAAGAGAACTCCATCAAGCTCCAGGAATTCTCCATACTCGAGTCTGAATCTAACCCTTCCAACTCCACGTACAACTCGCGCCATACCACCTTCACTTTCCACCATTCGGTCAGGACCTGTCTCTGTGATAATAGGGAATACTTGCCAGATTTTCGTCATGTGACAAGAGGCTCCACTGTCAACAGTCCATTTGATATCACCCCTAAATCCTCCACTACTGACACTGGATACTAAAGTAACCAAAGAAAATTCCTTACAAACTTGGTAGAAAAGTCCTCCATGGCTGCTGTAGTAGCTGTCTCAGGCCCCTCTTGTTTCTTCTTGTTCTTCTTCTTCCGCTCAAGATAATGAGAAGCAAGGTGCCCCAACTGGTTACAACAATAACATCTGACTTTACTCAAGTCCCTCACGGAATTTCCTTTCTTCTTGCTCTTTGCAGCAAGAGCAACATTCTCCTTAGCTCTGTCTTCCTTCTGACCACTGCTATGAGATCTCTCCCGGATCTCTTCCTGAGTGAAATCGTCCCACAGTCTGCTCCAATCTGGAAGATGCTCATGACCCACCACACACTTCACGAAGACTTCCCATTCCTTGGTGAAGCCTTTCAAGGCTATCTTCACCAAATTTGAATCCGATATGACCTCACCAACTGCAGCCAACTCATCTTTCACTTGAGCTACCCGGGTAAGATAAGAAGACACACTCTCCCCCTTTTCCATATTGATATCATGCAGCTTATCCTTCAAGGCCATCTTCCGTTTCATTCTTCGCCTCAAATAAGTTGTTAAGTGCATCCCACATCTCTTGGGCTGTCTTCTTCTCAACCAAGTGTGGGATAAGATGGTCCTTCACCCCATCTAGAATAATCCTCTGAGCTTTGGCCTCCTTTACCTCATGCAAATCCAAAGCAACAAGATCTGATGTGGGAGCTACAACAACATAACTGACATAGTTCCAAATCTTGTTCTCCTTGAGAACAACTGACATCCGGACCTTCCATTGCAAATAGTTGGAAATGCCATCCAACCTATCCTCAAATCTAATACATGTAGCCATATTCCCTGTCACTGTTCAAAGGAAAACAAACAACAAATTCCCCCCTTCAACCCTTGCCCAAAAATCTCACTGTTCACTGTCACTCAGAGCCCAAGCTCTGATACCATGTAGAAATTAAATGACAAAATCAACATATAATAAATTTTGTTATACACTTAGCAACCTAGAGATAACTATCTTCTATGAACTCTGAAATGTCTAAACCCACATTTATGAAATTACCATAAGCAAAAATATGTTAGATTTTCAATGAGCTATGGCTCATGTATCTTCTTTAAATTTTTTGTTTAACTATAACTTGAACCATAACTATTGCAGAAAACCAAGATCATAAGAAGAATAACCATGCACAAGAAGACAAGAAGTATCCTGGGAAACCCTTCTCAACAAGGGTAGAAAACCCAACCAATCCTTTGCTATATTCCTCAAGAGAAAGACCTCCCACACCATCACCAAACCTAGCACACAAGAGGGTGCTGCAATTCTCATAATTTCAGACCATAACTTCTGAAATCATGAGATGACACAATGATAAGTGTGTTTCCTCAATGGGGATTCACCTTTATTTATATAAAACTTGTCACATCAAATGATGTGTCTTTTGGCACAATAGGGCCGATCTCAATAACTCAAAATATAATTAATAATTACCATATTAATTATTATCTTTTTATATTAATTATCTTTTACATTATTTATCTTTTATATTAAGGTGGGGCCGACTTGTACCCATTACATTACAATTAGGGTTATAGGCAGGTCTGACTCTTGAACAATATAGCAAGAGATCTCATACATCCACTAGTGCTCAGCCACTAGGGGCACATCCATAGGGATGTCCATATCTCTGACTCACTGCATTACACAGAAGAACCACTTCTTCACTAGTGCTCAGCCACTAGGATCACGTTCACCTGTGCTCATCCACAGGCACGTCCACTCAACAGATCTTCTTTCCCATTGCATTACACAGGAGAGTCATCTGGAGTTTCTCATCAACTCTTCTGCTCAGAGGAGGCTAATACATCATCTTCATTTCTGTCTCATGACGATGCACCCAACACTTTAAGATTTCACACGTTCACCTTGTGCTTAGCCACATGCACGTTCAACTCTGCAAATCTTCTTTCTCACTGCGTTACACAGGAGAATCATCTGGAGTTCTTCTCAACTCTCTGTAAGGAGGAGGCCCCAGCTCTGTCTCAGATAGGAACCACACACTCATCTCTACGTTCCAGCTCTGTTTCAGATAGGAACCACACACCCATCTCAGGGGCTCTCTCTCGGGTTTGTGTCCTGGAGAATGTCTCACACAGCTGTAATCATCAACAAAATACACATTGCTAAACAATTTTGCAATGGAATAAACACAATGAACAACAACCATTCAACTCAGAAAAACTCAGAAATTTAGGCAATGCCAGGGAAAACCCCAATGTGGGGAAACCCAAAGAGAGAGAGAGAGATTTTATTAGCTTCATGAAAGATATATAAGCAGCAACAATGCATTTACAACCAAGAGAAATAATTTACCGCACCCAATAGTCCCAAATTTCTGCCTCGATTTTCATGCCCAAAAAATCCGTACTGCTGTACGGATTTGCCCTCTTACAACACCTCGAAATCTGTGCCAAAATAACTGCTGTACGAACAACAACATATTTTCCCTCTTCACCAATAGAAAACACTGAAAAACTACCTCGATTTGCGTGCAGTAAGCTGCCTCGAAATTCGTTCCCTCCTAGCGTATTGTACAGATTGTAAGGACTGTATGGATCCGTACAGTACGACTTCTCTAACAATGGAAAATGTACTGCACTCTCACACAGAAAACTCCCTTGGGATTTGTGCCCAATCTCTCTTGGGAAATGCGCCCTCCTTGCTGCCCTCTTTCCTCTCTCAAGCTCTCAGAAAATCTCTCTTAAACTCTTCTCAATATGTCTTGCACACTACCCAATGCATTCTCTTATAATCTGAAAGTGACCCTTCACCTTCTCCAACCCTAGATCTAATGGCCAAGATCAAGGGCCATGATTCATTCCCTCCAAAATAAATCACTTTAAAATATTAAAGTACATTTTCACTTTATAACATAAGTGCACTTTATGAAATAAAGTCACTTTAATATTTGAAGGTACACTTTATTAAAAAGTTACTTTAATAAAAGAACCACTTTATCACAACTTTATAAAAACCCATTACAAAGTCAAGTGTCTAGTAGTGTAGGTACAAGGTTACTTCTGCATACAAGACACACATGCAAAGTACCTCCCGAACTAAAAAGCTAACAAATAGTGCAAGACGCTGAGATCAAATTCCATGTCTCTCATGGGTTTTTCAGCAGTGAGGATAACAACCAATTGAATACTTCTACCAAACAAATTCATTTGTAATTTTTTGTACCAGGTAAACAAAATCTTTAGCTATTGAAATCCAATCTTGGTCTGTCTAAAAGAAGGAAAATAAATTCAATGTGATGTCATAATGTGCAAATGGTAATAAAAATATTGTTGTATGCCAGGAATCAGAGTGTTGTGGTTCCAGGACATAGTAAGAAGCAAGTTGTGTAGGGATTAGTGGTGTGATTTGCAGACAAAGTAAAAATCAAGTTGCCAAAGTAGATGATTGAATACGGATATTGTTACCAATGTGCAGTATTAAAAGCGCACACAACGTAGAACTATGAGAACAATGTCCTACGAAATGAGACATATTCCTAAAATATCTTATACCAGATACACGTTGAATTTAAAAAAATATTAGTACAGGAACTTGGTTGTCGATTTCTCCTGTAGAGGTTGTGTTCTTGTGCTGGATATATATTCCTTTTTGTTATTTCTGTAACATAATAATAATTAAACTACTTATAGAATCAACTCGATAGAAGTGAACTTGAATGCTTCCTGTTGAATGAAGTTAGAAATTACTATGAGGAATAACATAACACATATTTATATAATGAATCTAAGCTGCATTAGGCAAGCTACTCAGGCAATCGTTGCATTTTTTATATTTCTTAACAATACCCATTAATTTGTATTCATAACTTATATAAGTTTGAGGGTCAGTTACAAAACTTTGATTAATTGAGTTTTAATTTAGTCTTTTTTATGTTTATGGTATAATATAATAATTTTGATTAATTGAGTTTCAATTTAGTCTTTTTTATGTTTATGGTATAATATAATAATTTTAAATATATACATTATACATTCTAATAGTTTGGAAAAAGCTAAGTTGCATGAAATGCCTAGTTTGGCCATGCCCCACTACCCGAAACTTTTGGAAACATCACTCGCTATAACGTACAGTGTTCCAAAATCTGGAAATGTTGTACAATATGGCTGGTAGTGTTTCCAAGGCGTTTTGGTCATTTCCAGGGACGTTTTGGGCACCTTTTTGGAAGTTTCCGAGCCCACCTAAGTGATTGAGAGGGTCATGGGACCCTGCTAACCCCTAGATTTTCACCTTTGGAAATCTCAAGGGTTAAGAGCCTAGCATGCACTCATTTGGCTGGCATTCTGAGATTCTCCCAAAGTTTAGCACTTGTGTTGAGTCAGAGGTTGGTTCCCATTAGAGACAGGTATATGATCGGTTCGTGGTTGCTTTGTTTCAGAGTTAGAGCTAGCTAACCATGCATTTGAGAGAGATGTTTACATACAACAGGTGTCCCTACTTTTTAGGAGTCATGGTTTCAGTGGGTCACTTGACAGTTTGGAGCAGTTTTGAGCATACATGGAGGATCCTTGCATGATTCTAGGCCCGATGACACTTTTCCGGGTGACATGTAGGAACTTTATATTTTTAGTAGTTTGAGCTCCAGGCCCCAGATTCAGATTCTAAGCACGCAGTATGGATCCTTGAGACATTCTGAGTCTTTTGGACCTTTTCCGAGATGATTTGTCACAAATTTCTATTTTTAGTAGGTTGAGCACCAGGGCTCACATGTCAATTCTGATTGCGGACTTGGAATCCTCTTGGAAAACTGAATCCGATGAGTATGATATCATTGACATGCAAACACATTCTATTTTAGCAGTTTCTATTTTTAGATAGTTGACATGTGGCAATGTTCTCCTAGTCATCCTGAGCATTTTTGACAGTTTCCTAAATTTTAGGAGTCAGACCCTATTTTTAGCAATTTCTAGAAATAATAGGGGTGAAGTTCTCCAGATGTGACAAGTGTGACAAGTGGCAGGCTCAGATGTTGACATTTGGCATAGTTCAGTGTGATGTGGCACCTACATGACATCATTTGACCAGGGGTGCATTTTCCAAGACATGAACATTAAATGAGAATTAATTAAGGTGAAGAGGGTGAATAGGATGAGGTGTTACTTCCCTGGAGAAATTTTAGCCAGTCCAGGCTAACTTTTCTCACTAACCTTTCCTCACTTACCATAGTTTCACTTTCCATGCATGAGTTTCTCAAAATTCTCCCTAATTTGATTTTAAACGCTAATTTCCTAAAATTTAGGAAAATACCTAAAAAATAGGGCAAAAATGCTTTTGTGGCTAACTCATGATTTACTTGGCCAAATTTAGCAATTGAGCATGCATTGGATTGCTAATTTTGTCCTCCTTGCTTTTCCCTCATTCTTAAAAGCTAATGCGCACTCATTATCTCTCCCTTTCTTCCTCAAGTCCACCCTCTTGCCTCTCCTCTCTTCTCACACGTGTGGCGCATTAAAGAGAGCCACACCCACTCTTCTCTTTTGTATATGATCTCCACTCACCTTCATTCTCGTTAGCCATTCCAAACCACATATACGCCTATTCTAAGCTTCCTCTCTCAAGCGTGGGTTTATTTTTGGTTTCCTAATATTGCAAGTGCGCCTTCCCTAAATTTTTGGGCGCATCTTCCTTTCTTATTCACATTCAAAACCTCACTCAAACATTTAACCTCTTCCACTTGGCATGTGCTTACCCTATTCCCTAGTTTCTATTTTCTCACCCCTTCCTATTCCTCTTACACTCCTCTCCTATTTTCCTCTCTCCCATATGCATCCTCTCAAAAACTAGTGTTCATATCTTCTTTTTCCCCTCATATGTGGGATCATAACTCCACTTCTCTTGCGCATGTAGTCCCTCCTATCCTCACTTAGCTTTTCCACCCATGAGTATGCTTCCTATTCTTTTTCCCCATGCGCATACTTTCCACCTTTAGCCTCCTATGCACCTATGACTTTATTTCTTGGGATGTGTGCCCCTCACATTATATATTGGAGGCATCTGCATTGGACATCGGTCGGATTTTGGCAACAACTGGTACACTCTTTCTCTCATTCTTCTCTCTCATTCTATAGTCTAGTTATTCTATCCTTGAGCAAGGTGTTCATTGTACCAGTTGTGGACTTGTCAATTGTGGCGCAACCAATCCTCTTGCAAGCCTATTAATAAAAGAGTTTTGTGCTTGTGTTTGAACCTTTCTTCTTGTTGGTACTTTGTTGAATTTTGCAATTAGATTAGTAGCTTCTTACTATTCATTGTGGTTCTAATCAATCTTTTGAGGAGTTTCTTTCTTTCTTCCTTTTCTCTTTCTTGTGCTAAGTGCTAACCCTATAGGATCCCTCCAAGCAAACAAAACTATATCTTCCCCACATCTTGGGCAGAATTAACACCTTGTCCAAGACATATCAACCGCTGTTTTTTGTCTTATTTTGCAAAAAAATAAGACTTTAGGACAACAACAAATCACCCTAGGGAATCCCCCTTGAGGCTGGAAAGCACTAGCCCAAACGGAGAGGGGTTTATCTTGTGACAATTTAGTGCTTTACTCCTTTAACTAGCCATTTTTTCATTGATGAAATATCATATTTATCAGCTCAATTGGAGGGTGGAAAAGTGTGCTAACAAATTGGTGCCGTTGCCGGGGAACACAAGCCTTGGTGACATGACGTTTGGTAAGTTTTATTTTCATTGTTTTACTTTATTTAGCTCACCTGGCGACTCCACAGGATATAGGGGCGATTTCACAGGGGAACCTACATAGATCATCCTCATTCGACCCCACACAAGAGATCTACCCATCCCTTAGCAAGCCAAAACACTTGTTTCAGAATAGTTCTTTCATTACTCCCACAGCAAGTCTTGCTCTTACAGTTGGTACCGTTGTTCTACAATCGGTCCAAGTATCTCTTCTATTCACTACTGCAACTCCTAGCATTGTGGTAAGTACTTTGGCACCTCAGGTATCGTCTATCCCATCCTCATCTACTGTAGTTGTTCCAGTTACTAGTGCTTTAATTATTTCAAGTTCTTCAGGAGTTCCAAGTTCTAGTAATATGGCAGCTAGGTTTACATTCAATGCTTTTGGTCCCTTAGACTTTGCTGCAATTCAAGGGAAACCTCACGCTCTATCTACTACTAATTATGTCAAAAAGTTTCCTAAGTTTCAGGGAAACAACGCCATCAATGCACAGGACCATATAGATCAATTTTTGAAGGTATGCGACGATGAGGGAGTTGAACATGAGGATGTAGCCATAAAGATGTTTGTTGCGACTTTGGAAGGTAAAGCACACACGTGGTACAAGGCTCTTGCAAACAATTCCATTGACGGATTGACTCCATTCTTCGACAAGTTCTTGGAAAGATGGGGCGACAAACATGATACATCTTTCTTACTCAGAAACTTTACAGATCTTAATAAGAAAGAGAATGAAAATGTTTTTGAATTTAACACTGTTAGCCTCATAATCCCAAAGTTTTATAGTCTAAGTATTTTCTAGTTTAAATGTTTTTAGAAATTAGTTTATTCAAGTTTGTTAGGATAAGGACACCTAGCTTCTATGTAAAGGACACCTATCATACTCATGTGATTATGTGATTGGTTGTTCTCCTGGATTTTAGTTTAGAGTTGAGCTATATAAACAAACTTCTTCTTCAAGTGAGGTTAAGGAGATTATGAGTCCTCACTTCTTATTGTAATCACTTTTTTCCTTATTAATAAAATTATGTGTTTGAGGACACTTTGTCAACATGGTATCAGAGCCATGGTCAAATTGTGATGGAAGAGAATTGGTGATGGATTGAGGAAGCAAGGAAGACTTCTGGACATCAACCCAGATCTCTTCAAACTCAAGGACAACGATATTGAGGTAATCTGTTGCTGTTTAAAGTAAGGGAAATTTAGTTTTTAATTGCAGATTTTTTCAAAATCAATTTGTTGATTTTATTTCAGATCTAATCCTCATTTTATTGTTGATTAGATTTCTAGAGCTATTTCTACTGTTTATAGTTCTAAATCTGCAAATTTATTGTATGTAAATCAACAGTTAGGCTTGTAAATCTCAAGATCATAGCAGATCTATTATAAATCTGCATTGTTTTATGATCTTAAGATGCACTGCTGTTTTTCAATTATTTTTGTTTTTTAACAAAAAAGAGAAAATGATATTAATAAAAGTGGCAATCATGGAGATTGCCTAAGAGATACAGAGCAGTAATTGTCCGGGGGAGGTCTACAGAGTGCAAAAATGCCCTTATCTTTCCCAATGGCTAAAGGGTACTACAATTCTGGATTTTTCAAAATGG
>ML807730.1:10310-99085 GCA_009831015.1 Picea engelmannii | reverse complement strand
TTCACATTCATCGACCTTTTTCACAAGGTCCATTCACATCACAAATTCACATTTTTGAGTTTGCCACATTTCTTGGCTAGTATAATTATTTTTACAAACTGGGGGAAACAGGGTGTTACACTAGGCTAAGATCAAGACCTTCCTGGATGGGGTGCCACGTAGCAATGGGTGGCCATGTAGCCTACCCCATACCCAAGCCATAAATATGGTAGGTCGTTGCCCTTCACCGTGACCATTACTGCCTGCAGAGAAGGGGAGGACAGCTCCCTCCCGTGAGGATTATGGAGGCACCAAGGTGTAATGGCAGAGGCAGGATGATTACAGTGGTCATGTCGGATCTGGGCTTATCTCTCCCGCTTGGATGAGGTTGTCTTTGCTTCTCTCTCGCGCTCCACCACCCTGCCCATTCTTAGAACGGGACCTGGAAGTAGTGGATTTTCATCGCGGTCACCCAGAGAATTATCATTCCTCCTGACCTAGCCATGCCAAGGGAGAGGGGAAAGTTGAGGCATGACCCAACCTGGTATATTTTAGCAGCATGACAGAGATGAGTGAAGCAGCTCGAATGCACTCTGTCCATAGCTTGGACTCAGTGATTGGAGAAGCCAAGAACCTCGCCAATGGCATATGTTAAGGAGGATATTCTGGAGGAAACCATCCAGGTTGGGTTCCTCCAGAATCTCTCCTCTTCACAGTTAAGGATGATTTGCAGTTCCCCAACCATAACATAGCGAGCAAAAGTGCCCAGGATGCTATGGAGGGGGTCACCTATATACTTGAGGAGGAATTCCTAGGGGAATTCCTCCATTTGGATTCAATTGCATCAATTCAGGACACCGACAGCCAAATTGGGACAGAGGCGGAGATGGTCAAGGCAATGGAGGTCATGGGCACTACGCAGGAGGACACGAGATCCATGGTGGAGGGACACCATGCCTTGGTGCCTCCACCGCTCACTACTCTCTCTAAATTATGCCATGCTCCGCCAGCTTTCTTCAACCCGGAGCAACTCGATCTCATCTTGAATCTAAGGAGCCAGATGGCGGACCAGATACACCGAGACACCCTCATGAGTCAATGGATCGACATGCTTTATGATGCATTCTCGAATGCACCGGAAACTCAACATTACCCGACCTGTGTGAGGCCTTTCGTGCTCCAACCCAGGGACAACCCTTTCACCAGAGCTCCGGACGACATACCCCCAGGTGCTAATGTGTAATTTCTGGTTCTTTGCTATGGATACCTTGCACAATCTCTACCCAACTCTATGTACTGGGATGATCTATTTTTACAATTTTGTTCTATTTTTTCAGTTGGTAGTTTATCTTAGATGCCTAGAATAGTTCTGTAAGAACATGAATCCACCATCTGCTCTAGTTTCCATATGGCAGGGTAGATGGCGAATAGTTATTTTGTCTAAAAGTATCACAGTCTGCCACCTGTTCGGGGAAACTGGAATAGGTGGAAGACTGATGACATGTGGAATTTTTGTACTATAAAAGCACAGTAATAGGAAACACTCTTTTTTATTACAAAAAAAAAAATATCAAGACCTTCACCCTTCAAAAAAAATTCCCACCCAAAAGACGTTAAAACGGGATAAGTGGGAGCCCCCTCCACTAGGATTCCTAAAATTAAATTTTGATGGAGCATCAAAAGGAAATCATGGCTTAGTAGGCATCGAAGGAGGAATTCACAACTCAAAAGGAGAAATCTAGAATATCTACACCATTAGAATTTGGCATAACACCATCAACAATGTAGAATTGGAGGGATTTCTCACAAGGTTAAGGATTGTAGCCGAGTTGAACCATAAAGCTCTAATCATGGAAAGGGACTCCCAAATTCTTATCACAGCTCTGAGGAAAATCATCAACGACACCCCACCAGAGTGTGCCTCAACGAACTGGTGCCTGTCCTTCTGGTTATTGAAGGTGGTACAGTGTATCTAAGGCAGATCAATAATTATCCCAGACCATGTTAGAAGAAAAGTGAACATAGTGGGTGACTATCTTGCAAACATGGCAGTTGATCAAGCACCTAGGGAGATCAGATGGTTCTTGTGGGAGGTGGGCCAAAGAGAACTTCAGGAGGACCTAACACATCTCACCATGCAAGAATCCCCTTCCCCATATGGGGTGACAACACTAGAAGCAAGCGACCTTGATGAGAGGTGGCTAGTTGTCCACTTGATGCACTAAATGGTAGTGTCTCTCCACTTGGACACGGGCTGATAGAACTCATGTTTGGTGAATACGATAAATGTAATAAAACATGAAAGAATGGCAGTTATCAGATAGAGTGCCAATTCAGGTAATGAATGTACGACGATATGAACCATCGGTCGATGACATGATGGAAGGAGATGGGATGACACCCATGGTGTACCTCCTTGGTACAACAAGCATTATGTTTAGGCGAGCCCATCCCAAGACTCATGGGAGAAATATCCAGGTCATTATTCATGGTATAAAGAGGAGGTTAGACGTAATCCCGAGGCATAATATCAACGTTATTAATTAGCGAAGGTGGCTAGGGGGGAATCATATGATTAAAGCGAAGGTAAACCTGACTGACTCTGGCTAATCTAAGGTCTCTCTGAGAATTCATAGTTACTGTGTGGACGAAATAACAATGGTGACTTGTGGGCTCTCCTTCACCCCAGGTTGTTGTATATCTCTAGTAAATATCAACCATGTATGAGCGAAACATCCCCGTGAGAGAGACTATGTGCGGACAATCCCTTCAGAGTGGGTGACGGAGAAAGCAAGTCAGGACGAGGCTAAGTAGGATGGATGCTGGCCGTGGAAATAAATCAGGGGAAAAGATGGAATCAATAGGCACCAGAGGTTGTCATAAGAAAACTTTAGGTTAGGGGAGTTGTCTTTCTCTAGGTAAACCGAGGTAGTAAAAGTTGCAAGGGAAGCCAACAATTGTTTCCACCACCTATGCTCTTCAATTGAGAAAAGAGTGATGCCAAACATTCAAGAGGAAGTCTATAGGAAAAGGAAGGAAATTCAGGATGAGGATATTCTCTCAGAATGCAAGGACTGGGTTCCTAACCCCAGTCAAACAAGAACCAGAGAGACCAAGTACTTTCACCTTGCGGAGGTCTACTGGCTTACCAAAGCTATGGTAGCCCAAGCGGAATCCCAACAACAACTAGAAAATGTGGCCACTCTCCATGTAGTGCGAGTCCTGGAGGAAAAACTTGAACTCTTTTGCAAGGCCCAATCAACATCATATTTCATGAAAGGGCTCCAGGAGACTAGAAAGAAAAACAAGCCCAATCAAAGAACATAGAGAGCATGAAGGGGGCCAAGGAGCAACCCATTCTAGTGGAAGAAGATCATCCAAAGTCGATCTCGTGCCGTAGCAATGGACCAGAGAAGGGAGCATCTCAGAATATCAGTGGTTGTCAGGACTTGAACACGGGTTTCCCTCATCTCCCTACCAATCTCTGAAAGTCAAATCAATCTTGTTTCTTTTTTTTGTTAATTAAGATTTGGGATCTAGGTTGTCACAGCCCCAATCTCAACATTGTTTTTTGTTAGTTTGATGATTACGAATGGTAAGCCCCATCCAAATGATGATAAAGGCATGGCGCGAAGGCTCAGGACAAACATAGATAATCTTGAATTCCGAGGGAAAAATCTAATTTCCTTTTTAAGAGACCCCCCAAAATCCCACTTGTAAATTTCTATATATTCTTAATAGATATTAGTAGTTAATTTTTTATTTAAAAAAAAAAAACAATATTGTTTCAATTTTCTATCATTTCTATTAACATTAACTTTTGTGTATATTCTATTTTTTTATAACTATAATTCCCAAATGAAATATTGATTTGTGATATATTAATATAAAATAAAATAAAACATTAATTTATAAACATAATATGTAAAAATAATAATTATAATTTTTTTGCGGAGTCACGTTCTAATGTTAGTAATATACCATAATGAATATATATTCGAAATAAAAATTAAGATTTTAATTGTAAAATAGATTTTGTCTTTTATTTAAAAGTCAACTGCATCTATAACTTCAACAAAATTTGAAATAATAAAATAAAAATCACATCAAACAATTAAAAAATATATCATCTTTGTTTAAAATAATCAATATTTTTCATAAGGAAAAATAATATTGTTCTTGTTTTTTAGCATTTTCATTAATGTCAATTTTGTCAAAATTTTCACGTGGTTGTGGGTCAATGGGTGGGATCATGAATGCACACACCTTTTGCCCAACCGCCACTTTGTCATGCAATCAAGAGTCGTCACCGTAGGAACTAGGCAGGTTCGGTTCAAACGCGATGTGTGGAAGGTGAAGTTTGTAGAGAAGGGTACAATATCCCCCACCCCATTTACTGAGGGTTGTGGCTATCCACCATGCAGCAACTCAATCATTGGGAGGTTGCTGCAATGTATTTGGTCTCACATCCATCACATATACATTGCAACAGCCTCTCAATGATTGGGTTGCTGCATGGTGGATAGCCACAGCTATTTACTGAGATGATGATGTTAATTAGTTCTGTAAATCAGTGTACGACAAGAAGACTTGGGTTTATGATCTGCGGTGCATGTTGAATGGAGGAAGGGAGGAAGTATAGGGAAGAAGTTAGGTGATAATTCCCTAATGGTGATGGTGATGGTGATTTTGGTGGGTGGCATGCTATTTCCTTACTCAATTTAGTCTGAGGCTTTTGTTGGCCTAAGGTTGTTCTAGAGAACATGATGGTGTTGTCATGGTAGTTGGCCTTGTTTCGCAAGAGTAACTCTTCCCTTCAGGCCCCAATTAACCCTTTGTGTTATACTTTATATGTGGTTTGTTTACTCAGTTTTATGCCTATGGTTTGGATTTTTAGGGTTTTTTTGTTTCTTAACCTTGGGGAGAGGTTGGGAGTTTTTTTCAAGGTCGGGACGGTATTGTGAGAATTTTCCCTCCCAATTTGGCTCTCCACACATGGGATTCACTTGTTTATGTTTGTGTCACTGTTATGGTTCATCCTTTTTTTTTTATGTATATGGTTGTTCCCTAAGAATAGGATGGGCAGAGGTTCTAGTGGGGGGAATGCACGAAAAAACTAAGCTAGGGGGGGTGATGGCAAGGCTTCATCCTCTCAGACTCCTTCTCCTCATCCATAGTGATGAGAGAAGCCTGAGAAGTTGAGCAATGTTTGGAAGAGAAAGGTTAAATTGCAGCAAAGCAAGAAATGGAGGCTTTGGAGGTTGAGGTGAAGGCCAAACAATAGGTGACCTCTGATGCCAAAATTATGGAGGAGATTAAGAGATGGGTTATGACCCACTTCATTCTCAGACATAGGATACTAAGTATTTTAGGATAAAAAAAACCTATTGGTTAGTAAAAACTTTAATATCCCAAGCCTTGTAAAAGAACAAGGAAGAGCAACGAGATATACTCCATACTATCATAATCTTTGAGAGAAAATACGAAGCTATGTATAAAGTGGTGTTCAATATCAAGGTTTCAATTCACTGGTGGAAGGGCATACATGTAAATGGAAATGGGTGGAGGGATATTCCAACTCAGGGAAAACTTGTGTCAATCCCATTGTGCTAGATACAAACTTTCAATCACCAAAGGATGCCCAAGATGATGACAAGGACACAGAGTTGATTCTAGAGGTGGTAGAGGAGGATAAAACCCATTCTCAAAGTGATTGATATCTGGTTTTCTTATGTTTTTTTCTTATTTTTTGTTATCATGAACATATGTAGGCATTAATCTCAATTAATATATTTTTGTAATCACCTTGTTGGGAAAAAAACTTAGTTATGACTAGAATGAAAACTATGATGATTGTCAATTGGTAGGGGATATGGTTTCCTTTAAGGAAAGTCCCCACCAGCTTCTACTATAAAACTTATTTTTTACTGTAAAACAAGGGGGTTTCATACACCAATTTGGTGTTTTGCTTGGTCGTGACCTTAAAATTAGATTATTGTTATTATTAATAATAATATAAAGTTGATCTGGTAGGTTTTACATTTAAAAAAAAAAAACTTAGTCAAAATTTTAGTCAAAACCACTGTTGATGTTTGAATTTGTCAGGATTGAAATGACAACCTCACGAAGATATGAATCCCCCTACGTTTTTAGAGAGGTGGTACTCCTCTTTGGCTAAAAGATATATCTTGAATATCTTGGATTGGGAGAATGCTTAGGCAACAAAACCTAGATATTTATTGCTCAAATTTATCCAATAAAATGGTTCTTCAATAACCTGATCTGGTATTTATCTGCAACAAGAAATATTCTAACAATAGAAAAGATTGAAGGAGGGCTTCAACATCAGAATTTCTTTGTGATTAGCATCACATACATAATATTCTTAATCACATATAAATGCATCCATGTCTTCTTCACGAGAAATATGAGAGAATATTTTGATCATCTCAAAGAATTTTAGAAGAGTATTATTATTAAAATCAAAAGAGAATTTGATAGGTCAATTTCAAATATCTCATACTTAAGACTCAAATTTACAAGATACAATTGAAATCAACCTCGAAATAATTTTTTGTGGAGTTTTATTCATGAAAAGTGTTATTCATTACAAAATATTTGACGGTCACGTGTATGGTTGTAAATACTCCATGATCATATAAGAAAAAATATTTTGAAGAATACAAGAACACTAAAAAACTCAGCCTTGTGCCCAATTCAAAGATTCAAGCATAAAGCTATGAGAAATGGTGTAGAAGAAGATAAAGAGTGGAAAAGATGGAGATCACTCTTCGTTGATCAGAATCTTGGTTGTATATTCATGGATGTACATTTTTCTTCCTCTAATCTTCTACCCCTTGCCCTATGATAATTCTGATTCTGGAACACTTGATGAAGAACTTTTTTTCTTTAAAAATTAGATCTTCTAATTACTTGAGTAGTTAGGGTTTTTCCTTTCTTGAATTCCCCGTACACTTTTATTCTTAAAGTATTATCTTTAATTAATGTTTCATTAAGTGTTTTTTAATGATTTCACATCATTATCATTGGTATCCTTAAAATGGGTCCCTTTCCCTTTTTAATAAAAGTTTTAAAATAAATTTTTGTTTTCAAAATTTAATTAATTTCCCTTTAAAAGAGGAGGAATGTGTTTTAATTTTTTTAAGTGATAATCAAATTTTCAGCCATGTAAACCAATTCAAATGTGATATTCATCGTCTTGTATTTTCAACGATATAATTTTTTTTCCAAATCTGGCTCTCGTATCTCAAGATATGACCTCATGAAGTCGAGGGGTCGAGCAGATTTATGCAAGGTATAAAAATATTGCTAACTGATATTTTAATTTTTCAGAAATTTTCTAAAAATTTTCAGCTCTCAAGGCTAGTCCCATCATCTTCTTCATTAAATTACCTTTCCAACGGTATAAACTTTGTGTGATTCCATTGCCCAGATCTCAAGTTATGGCCTCCGCAAGATCGTGATTCAACCTTAGTCAATCAAGTTTGATGGGAAAATGTGGGCCCTTGGATTGAATTTTGACCTCTTTTATTAAATTTCAACTTTTCCTTGTAATTTTTATCCCACATGCATGGGATTTTAAGAGTATTTAGTGTATAAATTGAAAAACATAAAATACACTTAATAAGAATCAAAGGAAGACTATGGAGACTTCTAGTTGGACCCCTTAGAAAATTAATGAATAATTAAAATTTTGTCTACCCAATCATAATCCACCTCATGCCCAGTTAACGTTGAAAGGAGAATAAGGAATGAAAGAGGGAAGTGTGGAATATGTAGTAGAGAGTTGAGTATTAAGAAAATGGGAAAATGGTTATGTATAGAATAAAAGGAGAATGAAGAGAGGTGAAGGGAGATGAGAGGAGATGAGAACATGACACTTCGAAAAATTCTTCATATTTCTTTTTGTAATATTTTCGTTGGACTTCTGGAAACAATTATGCATATCTTGGTCATATAGACTTGGATTCTGATTCTGAAAAATGAGTGGAGAAGTTGATATCGAGGGCTATGCAATGAACTTATAAAAGTTCAAAGAATTTCTTCTTTTAATATGATTTTTTATTATTCCAGGAGTGGGAAAATATAGATGACCAATTTTGGTCAAAAACCATCTATTATTAAATTGTTGGAGATAACACCCAAATCAGGTGATTGGGAGGCGACTTGTGACAAGTAGGAGGCCTCTATGTCGCCCACACGAAGAAACCCCTTGACACTCCACAACCACCGACGGATCACACCCACGTCCCCTCATCTTAATGCCCAACCTACCTGCTTATTTTCCTTGTGTGCATCCGTCCATACATTGCACTCGTATCATTTCCCCCGCCCAAGCGATAATGGTTTGGAATCCTCTACAACTACTGTTAGTAATGGCATCGCACGACACCATCCTGGAAACCTCTCAACGTCTCTCCCTTCAGGTTTTCTATTTTTTACCTCCTCGTGGTCACCCATTTTTTTGTTTGTCCCTATTCTTCCTCTGGCTTAGCCCTCTTCTTATCCCCAAACAGTCCCCTATTTTCCCCCATGATGCCCTTGCATTTGTTCTCATCCCTCACTCTATTGTTTCTTGCCATTATCTTAGAGCTCTAATGTCACAGGGTGGCTCTCTGGCTTGCCAAACTCAATTTTGTGTTTCTCAAGCAGTCGAGGTTTATGAGATGCACACTACTCTTGAGGTCCAGGTTGAGTTAGAATTAGTAAAGGTTGATGCTCAGGTGCTTTGTCACTTCATAGACCATGAGGTTTTTGATGAAAATATTAGTTCTTAGATCCTTAATCCGGGCACCTACCAAGGTCGAGCTACCCTCGATTCAAAAACTATGGACATCTACTGGATTTTCAAGACCCTCGTGGGAAAGGTTCTTGTGGAATGAAATGAGGCTCACGAGGAAATATTTTTATAGCTAGACGAAGTGCAACATCAATTGCAGAATATGGACTTGAAGTTGGACAAGTTGGCCACCAATATCGAAGTTTAGGCTAGAGAAGACTAGGAGCATCCTTAGCCAATGGGGCCTCCCATGGAGGCATTCTCTGGTCTTCCTCTTTGATTTTTCATGATTTTCCTACTCCTTGTTTTGTTTAATAGACATGGAGGTTTGGAGGCTTTAGCCCCACCTCTCAATAGCTTTAAGGCTAATTTTAGACCCCAGCCAGACAATTATAGCTACAATTTAATTTGAAAGCAATGTCATTTACTACTTTTTTTACTTTTAAAATGCAAGGGACGACACAAACTGCTCTTTTGTGGCTAGTTTGGTTTCGCAAGTGGAAAACCAACCATAGGATTTTGTAATTTTCTTAGTTTTCAATAATACAAGGATGCACGAATGAATAGCTTACATGAGCCTACCAAGTAGGCTTCCTTAAGGAAGTCGATTCAAATGGTGCAAACATGAGTAGTGGTTGATCAACGTAAGTGGTTTACGCCCTATCTATAATGCAAACAAAACTTGTTAGGAATAAAGGAAGAGGTCACTTTCAAGAATAGCAATAACATTAAAAATATTATTACATCTAAATTTAAGAGAAAATTATGGTGCAATAAAGAATTAGAGGATAAAATAAAGTCAAGATATTATAAGAAGGTGATCAACCCTAATTTAAAAATTCAAAAGTATCTCCCTATTTGAAGTAGCCCGAAGAATAAAATCACCATTGCTAAAATAAGAATAAACTCTCATGAGACCCATAGTGAAATAGGGTGTTGGACAATTCTTAAAGCATCGTGGGTTTAAACAATTTGTGATCTTTGTGACAGTAAGAGGGTTGAAGTTGAAAAGAAATTTCTCTTATAATGTCCTAGGTACACCCACATTAAATCACAATTTCAAAATAATTGTTGCAATAATGATCCTTGTGACCTTAACTCATCAAAACTATGGTGATTTACTGGTGATTTACGAGCACTTCTTTTAAAGCTTTTCGGGTACAAAAATAAAATTTTAAAGAAAACCAAGTAATTCCTTATTTTTCTTAAAGTTTGATAAATAAAATTTAATCTCAATGGACATTAATCATCATCATAATAATACCTTAATCCCCTCCTAACCATAAATCCAAAAAATTAAGCATTGATTTATAGACCTAATAATCCAAAATGATATTAAAAAAAAAAAAAAACCTTAATTTATAGAATTAATATCTAAAATATTAATTGTAAAGTTGTGAACTCACATTCTTCTCACTTACCCTAAAGTAAGTAATATACCAGAATAAACATGAATTCTAAATGAAGTTTAAGATTTTAATTGTAAAATGGATTTGATTTTCTATTATTTAAAAAGTTATATAGTTGGTCAGACATGAGATCTCTCGCGCAGTGATCAATTGGAGTTTCTTGGGGTCTCTTTATCTCCTCGGGATGAGGCTCCCTAATAATGGTAGATAGCTCATTTACCATCTATGAATCATGGGAATGTATTCTTAAATTTTTTCAATTTTTCCAAAAAGATTTTCGTAGAATATATATATATATATATATTAATAAATAAAAGAAATATTGTTTTAATTTTCTATCATTTTTATTAACAACTTTAACTATGTAGGATGATGTCTTATTCCTTTATACAACCTGAGTGGGCCTAATGGTTAAGAACATGTGTTTCCTCTTAAGAGGTCACATGTTCAAATCCAGAGGGGGGTAGGGTATGTATACCTTCGTAGACTTTACCAATCAAATTGCTGGGTGGAGGGGGGTCCCTTGTCCCACAAACAAGGGGGTCTCATACACCAATTTGGTGTGTTGGCTTGGCCGTGACCTTCAAAATAGATTATTATTATTATTATTATTAATTCAAAATAATATTAAATTCCAAAAACATACATTATAAATATAGTATTAAAAATAATAATTATAATAAAATTCACTCATCCTAAATTAAATAATATATGATCATATAGTTTAAATGAAATTTAAGATTTTAATTGCAAAATAAATTTTATTTTCTATTTATTTTTATTTTTGTTTATTAGAAATGTACATCACTTGCAGGGTTAGCATTTCAACTGCGACTAAACATATTGTAAGGATATTGAACTCGAGTCGAAACTCACACCTTAACGGGTTGAGCTAATAGGAATTGACTATCTTCCATTTATTTAAAACTCAACAAGATCTAGGGGAGGCAAGTGCAGGGGGGGTTCTCCTAGGCCCCGGAGGTAATAAAGTCTTGGACTATTATTGGAATTTGGGAATCGAAAATAATAATAGAGTTGAAGCTTACACCCTATTTCAAATAATTTTATTAGTCAAACATAAGCAATTCAAGACCTTGAATGTATTTGGGGACTCCAAAGTCGTTATAAGTCTTATGATCTCAAGCTCCTCACCATAGGATCATGCATTAAAGAAAATTGTGGATCGAATCTGGCTTCACTCTAGTGGTATTCTCATGTGCTTTTTTCATGTCCTTAGGCATAACAATTTTGAAGTTGATGAACTTGCCAATCGAGCAATTGGCAAAGCCCCTGGTCTCTTGGGGATCAATATTGAGGAGTCTTATGCTCCTTTGTCAGGAACAAGCACCCTCTATACTCCCCTCACTCAAGGAACCCTTTTGATTGACGTGTGGGAGGTGGAGGAGGTTTCGTGGCATAATAATCAAAGCTAGGATGTTGATCAGACAAAGAAAGGGAATCATGATGGCAACATCTAGCTTTGAGCGTGAGAGACATTACAACTTGTTAATAGTTTCGAGTGGAAAGTACATCAGCTTAGATGAGTTTGAAGCCTGGTGTGGACCAAATCTTCATGAGGAAAGTGGGATGGTATGTCTTAGGCTACGACAATTGGCTTAGAGATTAGTAATCGTCTTCATGCGCTCTTCTGAGGTTATGGAGGGAAATCGAATCTGGTTAATTCAGTTTGGAAACGTATAAGTCGAGGCACGAACTAATTACACTGAGTACATTCATCTGAATCATGCGATTAAGTGGCTTTGTGGAGGAAATATGGTTATATTCGAAACAATTGTAGTAGGAGGGTATGATAGTCGGAGTGTTTTGAGGATTGTAGCTTTGGTGGGTTTATTGTGGTGGGAAGGGTGGCCATCTACTCGAGGACTCTCTCTATGCAAGTTGTGGTCAAATAGCTTGGATCGGTTGCTTTATGTTTTGGGGTGGTGCGTAGTCCGAAGTGAATTCTCCTTGTGCATGTTCTCAGAGGGAAGAGAGTCATTTTGCAAAGTTGGCGAGCTTAGTCTCTTAACCTCAAGCAAAATGAATTCAGAGGTCAGAGGAGGATTGTGAGACGAAGGAGCACGAGGACGACAATCGCCAACGATTGCAGATTAGGATGGGAGTCTTAAGCTCCATTGTTTCATTTTCTTTAGAAACATTGTCTCAGCATAGAAATATGATAGGCTAGCTACAAGATGTAGAAGCCAAAATGAGGAAATGAAATTCAAACTTGATCAGTTGGAAGGGAACCAAAAACATTTGTCTCCAGTAGGAAGTTGCAGCCAGGGATCAAGGAATGAGTCAATAGCCTCTGTGTGTCCACTTCCAGACCTGAAGGAGCCCATGGTAGAGGAATGGGAAAAAGAAGGAATGTCAACCATTAAGCAAGAACCTGGTAGTTGATCTAAAATAATCATGTAATCTCCATGGTTTATTTTTGTATATGTATCAATTGTATTTTCTACCGGTTATACTCTTTACAAAATAATAGTAGGCTAAGTTTTTGGAGAATTAACAAGGGAAAATATATAGTCAATGTAGAACTATGTATTCAACAATATATTGGGGAGTTATGGGGTATTTTTGAAACTGATTATGTACTCAATGATCTTGACCACACATTTTTAAAAATATAAAATTCCATAATTTTTTTTATTTTTTTAAATTTAAAAATAATAAATAATAAATCACATTAAAAAAATTAAAATATACCATCTTCCTTTAAAATAATTATACTATTTTTAATCAATAAAAATAAAATATTTTAAATTTTCTATTATTTAATTTAACATCAACTTTGTATGATGATGTCCTATTCTTTTCATCCAAATAAAACTTATAAGTTTACTAATCCAAAATGATATTGAAAAAAATAAACATTAACTTGTAAACATAATATCTAAAAATAATAATCGTAAAGTTATAAAAGTCACTTTCTTCCCAGTCACTTTCTTCCCAGTCACTTTAAAGTAGATAATATGCCACAATAAACATATATTAAAATAATACTTAAAATTTTATATTATAAAATGGATTTTATTTTCATTTTATTTACAAGTCAACAATGTCAATAACATTTTTTTAAGTTTTTTAAATAATAAAATACAAATTACATAAAAATAGAAAATATGTCCTTTAAAAACAATATTGTTCTAATTTTCTATCATTTTTATTAACATCAACTTTGTATAAAAATGTTGATGATTATAAATTAAAAAAAATAATAATAAATATTCTATAAATCTAAAAAAAAAATTATAAATATATTAATTAAAAAAAATCATTAAATCTCAAAACACCCTTAATTTATAAACATAATATCCATACTGTTTTAATTTTCTATCATTTTTATTAACATCAACTTTGTATAAAAATGTTCTATTCAGTTCATGATCATAAATTAAAAATAAATAAATATTCTATAAATCCAATAAAAATAATAAATTTATAAATATATTAATTAAAAAAACCATTAAATCTCAAAACAGCCTTAATTTATAAACATAATATCCCAAAAATTAATAATTATAAAATCTCGAAATCTCGTTCCTCTCACTCACTCTCAAGTAAGTAATATTTGATAATGAAATATCCAAAAATAATAATTATAAAATCTCGCTCAAGTTCTTCTCAGTCACTCTCAACTAATATATCACACGCAATGATTATATATTATAATTGTAATAATATAACGCAATGATTATATATTATAATGAATATCCAAAAATAATAATTATGAAGTCTCGAAGTTTCACTCACGTGAGAATATATATATTATAATGAACATCCAAAAATAATAATTATTGAGTCTCGAAGTTTCTCTCTCTCAAGTATTGAGTCTTCAAGGTGGCGGCCCTACAACGCTGGAAAGAGAGAACTACAGAGTTATCCCACTGCTTCAGATTTCTCTCGGTTACACACATCTATAGAGATAATAACTGCGAGGCAGATACACTCTCCAAAATAGCTTTACATTTGCCCTTGGGGCACTTTTGTTTCACAAAGTGGGTGGACGGTAACGAAGGGCCCACCATCAATATCAAGATGTGATTGTTGTTCCTTTGGGCTGCCTTTTGTTATATATCCTTTGAGCAGATGGTTGATCCCCTTCTGGATAGGTGGCTGTGATCTTTTGCCAGTTTTGTCGTGATTTTTATCTCTCTAGCTATGTTCATCTCTGAGGCTCCTTCGGCGGAGACCGTCTATGTATATTTATATATCCTTTTGAATATATAGAGTATTTTTTCATGTGGAAAAAGTATTGAGTCTTGAACATCCAAATAATAATAGGCGGGCGATTTTGGCGCCCATGGCGTTTTTGAACCTGGTTCTGATTCTAAAACTCACCAAAGTCTGTAACCTGAACAGATGTTCTTCCGAATCGCTTCAAACTGCGACAACCTTCTTGTAGTTGCTTTCTCTCGTTCCATTTTGATCGGACTTTCTCCCTGACGCCTCTCGGTTGGTATCATCCGGCCCACCTTGGTTTTCCATCTTTTACTCGCTGTTTTGTCTCATTTGCTTGCTGGGTGGTCGAAATAGTCTGTCGGGCTGTTTTTTAATATCAGGCTTACCTGCTATCTTTCTTGTCTTTTTCCCTGTCCTCTTCTGACTTCTGTGCGGTGCTGAGTGACTCCTGTTTCACCTTTTCTGTCTGCTTTACCTACAATCTCGCTGGATCGGTTAGAATCCTTGCCGACTGAGCTCTCTGTCCTCGTTTTTCGTCCCCTTCCCTTTGTATTCTTTGTTTTTCCATGGACTCATTGGAACCATCTTTATCTGCTGAGAACATGGGGGACCCTTGGGACCACCCAGAGGTTCTGGCATCGATAGACGAACTTTGTACAAAACATTTTCATTCTATTAAGACTGCTGGCGCACCTCCTCCATCATTTTCTAGCCCCTTTCTCTCATCTTACTCTGCTCCACAATCTCATCTATCGGCTACTTCCTCAAAAAACGTTCCATCTCAGTCCCTTGTGGAAAAGCCTCTTCCAGTCTCACCTCAACCAGGTTCTGCAAAGTTTAACACAGGTTTCCAGAAGATTTTTCCACCTACAAATTACAAGTCTTTACAGCACTCGACCTCTTATAAGAAACTTGGATCACAGAAACGGCCACAAAAGGTTTGGAAACCCAAGCGAAGGCACCCCAAACTAGTGCTTGGAATGGATATCGGGCTTCCTGAAGCTTGCAACTTAGCCCTGTGTGCATTAGTTGGTCGATTAGCCTACAAGCAAAACTACAAGCAGAAGTTAGAAGACTGGATGGAGATAACTTGGAAACCTATTCTCGGGTATCTCCCTAAGTATCACCTGTTACAACATGGTTGGCTAGGCTTTATTTTTAAGACTCCAGCTGACTTTGCTTCGATCCTGGGAGGCTTTTGGCCCATCGATGGGGGAAGTCTCATGCTAAAACGTTGGAGACTTGGCTTCAACCCTGCTACCGAATTCTTTGGTCTTCGACATCTCTGGGTACTCCTCCCAGGTCTCCCGCTCCAACTTTGGAACCTGCAAGCTCTTGAACGGATTGGAGCATCCTTAGGGCGTTTTCTCAAAGTTGACTCAAACCTACTTGAGGCAGTAGATAGAAGATTAGCGAGGATTTATGTGGAATTAGACATACAGGCTGGACTTCCTGAAGTTTTGGAGATAGACTGGCGCGGACAACTGATCTCTCAGAAATTGGACTTCCTAGGCATACCTTTCCGCTGCTCTTTTTGCCGTAGAACAGGACACTTGCGAAGAGATTGCTCCAAGTTCCCTCCTCCAGAGGCGATTTTGGACCCTGCTGAAGAGGCAACTTTTAATGGCTATATCTCATCACCAAATCAACCAGCTGATGTGCCTCTCTATCAAAGTGATGACATTGCTCCGGAGGATGATTTAGTGAGTAAGATTCAATCTCTCTGCCCTTCTCTTTACAGCACCTTCTCGGCCTCAGACATGCTTTTCATTTCCGAACACGCTGATCTCATTTTGTCTCCAACCTCCACGGCTTCCTTTATAGCCCTTCCAATTGATCCTCTCGTTCCGGACTCCATCCATACATCTGCTACAACATCTTCTCCTGCGCAGGTCCCCCACGCTTCTCTAACCTCACTGACTTCTCATTTACTGTCTGAGACCGATCCCTTCAATTCTTTAGATGTCTCCCATGATCCTAACTCTCTTGCCAGATTTTCTGAACCTCCCCTCTCGGATACACAACTGGATACTATTATTCGGGATTCGCCCCCTGAACCCTCCCTTCCCTTTGAATCTCTCCCGCTCCACACTTATCACGGTAAAACTACAGTGTTAGGATCCGGGAGTCTCGTTGACCGCCCATCTTCCTCAAGACTTTTACCTTCTTCATCCCAAGACCTGACCTGGTCAAGAGGAGTAGGCCAGGAGCTTTCTCCTTTAAAAACATGCAGTGCACGAAAGAAGACTTTGACTGGCTCGTCTTCAGCGGTTTCTTCCATTCCTGTTCCAACACAAGGGGCGCTTAGAGGCATTAAAGCCCTTGCAAGAGGGAAATCATGATCTTGCTTTCCATCAACATCAGAGGGGTCGGAGGACCTCTGAAACAAGCCTCCTTGAAAAGAACCATCGATCAAACTCAGCCTTCTCTCATTTTCCTTCAAGAAACTCTTGTTGATGCTTCAGTGGCTAGAGAATTCATGCATTTACTTCGCCCGATTTGGCTGTCCTGTGCGGCAAGTTCTATGGGAACTTCGGGAGGACTTCTGGCCACTTGGGACCCTGCATTTTTCAACCTCTCCCCGATGCTCAGTCTTGGGGGTATCTTACTTACCGGGATCAGTCTGGAACTAAATCGACCTATCAACCTGCTCAACGTTTACGGCCCATGCACTGGACGCAAGGAATTCTGGCAGCGGCTAGATGATCTGGGACTTCTAGCGGCTGAGAACCTCATTCTCGCCGGTGATCTTAATCTAACTACCTGCAATTTTGAAATTTGGGGCGACTCAGCTTTGACTGACCCACTTTCTAGTTTTTTTCAACAGATTTTTTACAAAAATGCTCTGATTGATATAAAACCCCCGGAGCTTCTGCCGACCTGGAGAAACGGAAGACAAGGGTCTGCTCATATTTCTAAGCGACTAGATCGCTTTTTGGTTGCTGAAACTCTTCTCCTTCCGACTTATAGTAGCCGCGCTTGGGTTAAACTTCCCTTTCTATCCCACCATACACCGATCTGCCTTCAATTAGGGGAAGGTCGTGGAGCAAAGGGTTACCCTTTTAAATTTAATTCGCAGTGGTTGAAGGAACCTTCCTTCATTAATCTGGTTAAATCTGTTTGGTCAGACTGCTCTCTCGTCATTCCTGGAGACGCTCAAGGGAATTTGTTCAGAAAACTCTGTACCTTAAAATCACTCTCGATTCAATGGCTAAAGGATAAAAAAGATAGAGATCAAGCCAAGCATAACAACATTGAATTTGAACTGGATTTTCTATTAAAACAAAAGCTTCATATGCCTAGCTGTGTGGACTTAGAACACAGGATTCGATCTCTAGAAGACACCCATAGAAATCTGCTTCGTGAGGAGGAGGAGAGATGGCGTTTAAAGAGTAGGATGTTGTGGTTGGCGGGTGGTGACAAAAACACAACATACTTTCATAGAGTTGCATGCGCCCGTAGATCAAGAAAGAAAATTTGGGAAATCGAAGATGATTCTGGCAATCTTCTCCATTCCCAGACAGAGATCAAATCGGCGGCTTACTCTCACTTTAAATCCTTTTTCCAAGCCCCCCCAGCTCCTTCACTTGCAGCGTAGACAACTACTGCTAGTTTATTTCCAAAATTGATTACTCCCGAGGAAGAAACTTTGTTACATTCTCCCTGTACAAAGGAAGAACTATATGAGATAATCAAAAGTTTTAAAAAAGAGAAAAGCCCAGGACCCGACGGCTAGTCGGTCGAACTCTTCATACACTTTTTTGATCTAATGGGCCAAGACATTCTAGACGTCGTTGAAGATTCGAGAACAAGAGGGTTTGTAAGCTCACAACTGAATAAAACCTTTGTGGTTTTGATTCCAAAAACAAATTTGCCCCGACAATTCAATGATTTCCGCCCCATCTCGCTCTGCAATCTCTGTTATAAAATCATCTCTAAAATCATTGTTGTTAGAATCCGACCTTTTCTCTCTCGGGCGCTCTCTGAAGAACAGCTTGGCTTCCTCAAGGGAAGACAGATTCTGGATGCAGTGGGCGTTGCACAAGAATGTACCCACACCATTAAGACAAAAAAACTTCAAGCCATCCTCCTTAAGCTGGACCTTAAAAAGGCATTTGACTGCATAAATTGAAACTTTCTTCACCTCATCCTGATCCAGAGCGGTTTTAGCACTTCTACAACAAACTGGATAATGGGTTGTATCTCCTCGGAAACCCTAGCCATTTTAATCAATGGAGAAGCTACTAAGACCTTCAATTGTGAGAGAGGACTCAGACAGGGTTGCTCACTCTCCCCCCTTCTTTTCATCTTGATCCTGGAAGGCCTCAGCATTTTATTAAAGATCAAACAAGCGGAGGGCCTCTTGAAAGGCGTTAAAGTGGCAGGGCTGACTCATATTCTCCATATCCTTTTTGCTAATGACGTTCTAATCTTGACATCTGCTAATTTTGTTGAATGGTCTATTATACATTCGATCCTCTCTTCTTTTTGTGATGTATCAGGTTTACAAATCAATGCCTCTAAATCCATCTTCTTGATTTCAAAGGCGCAGGACTCCTTAAAACTCGACTTAAGGGATCTATTTGGCATCGATTGCCAAGAGCTTGCAGAGGGATTTTCTTACTTAGGATTTTTCTTAAAAGCTTCCAGATACACTCCAAAAGATTGGGCTTGGCTCGTTGAAAAATTTGAAGATAGAATTCTCAACTGGAAGCAAAGATTTCTATCTATGGGAGGAAGATTTATTCTGATCAAAGCGGTGCTGGAAAGCCTACCAGTGTATTGGATGGCTTTAGCACACATCCTAGCCTCTGTTTTGAAGTCTCTCCGACAGCTCATCTTTTCTTTTCTTTGGTCTGGTTGCAAGAAGAACAGAAGCTTTCATCTTTGCAAATGGGAGGATCTCTCTAAGCCAAAGTCGATGGGAGGCTGGGGCCTCAAACACCTGTCTCTTTTTCAAAAGGCACTTTCGACTAACACCTTCTGGAGATTATTAACAAAACCTGGACTTTGGAGCTCCATAATTAGAGCTAAATATCTACACCACCTTCCGGTCCATTTTTGGATCAGATTCGCGGAGGCCCATCCTTCAACAGGGTCTCATACTTGGAAAAAAAATTCTTCCACACTTCCGATCATTTTAAAGTGGCTCTCGTGGGATCCCGAGGATGGTCGCTTGATTGAAGTTGGACGTGACTGCATTCTGGATCTTGGCAGGAACATGATTCTCTCCCCGTCTCTTCGAGCTCATCTACAAAGCAAAAATCTTATTTTTTTACATCATTTCCTCAGCCCGTCCATTGCAGGCACTCTCGGCGACTCATGGCTAAGTGGATTGGATCTTCAGTTAAATCTGGAACACAGGGCCGAATGGGATAACTTCTCCCAACTTCTCAAAGCTTCCGGCGTTTATCTGAAGGCAAAGTCGGACTCCCTAATCTGGACGGGGGGCGATCGATCCGGCAGATTAACTGCAAAAAATGTTTATAAAGCTCTGGCCGCCTTTACCTGGAACTCTTCAATAGAAAACTGGAGACAGAGGATTTGGAAGGACTCTTGCCCTCTAAAATACAAATTGTTCGCTTGGCTCATGCTGGAAAATAAATTACTGTTCTGGGACAATTTGCAAGCGCGCGTCTGGGAGGGCCCAAACCGCTGCTCTCTATGTGCTCGTGACATTGAATCTTCGCTTCATGTTTTTGTTCTCTGCTCATTCACCCGAGCGCTTTGGACAACAATTACATCTGCTCTAAAGATTCCTACACTTTGGAGTGGTAAAAATATTCATACTTGCTTCCAAAACTGGATGCTCAATAACAACACTCTTCCAATGCTTCCGATACACATTTGCTGGCATATTTGGCTATCCAGAAACGCTGCAATCTTCAACGATAAGAAGCCATCCTTCCTTCACGTTTCTTCTCTCATTTTGACTGAAGCAAACAAACTTGCTAGGACTTTACAGGTTAAGCCAACAATTCGGCGGCCTCTACACATTCCATTGGATAGGGCGGTGGCCTGGTTTGACGGGGCCTCTCAACTTGGGGGCGCGCTATGTGGAGCTGGGGGGAAAATAGTTTTAAATTCACATTCGAGTATTCTCTGGACTTTGAACTGTAGACAGGGTTCCAACACAAAGGCCGAGCTCATTGGTGCTTGGACCTCTCTAGTTTTGGCTAGTCGCCACACTGATGTTTTGTTGCTCCTCGGTGACTCCAAGATCACTATTGATTGGTTGAATGGATTGGCAGACTTCCGAGTGGCAGCCCTTAATTGCTGGAAGGAACGGACCAAAGATGCTACTCTTCTTTTCAGAAAACTTACCTTCCAGCACATTTTCCGAGAGGAAAACAACGAGGCAGACTCACTCTCGAAAAAAGCTTTGCTCCTTCCTCTGAGTCAAATTTACTTTTCATTTTGGGAGGACGGTCATGAAGGACCTTCCTACAAGATAAACCTTTGATTTGATTCCTTATTAGCATAAATCAGATCTTTGACTGTTTTTCCATGTTTGTTGGGCCATTGATGGTTTTGAAACACGTATTTTGTGGTTTCGCCTTAATCCGTTGCTGTATATGAAATCCGACATGTAAACTTTTATATCCTTTTGAATATAAAGAGCATTTTTTTCTTGTGGAAAAAAAAGTAAGTTGTAAATAGTTGTAGTATAAAAAAATTGTAAATAGTTGTAGATTAAAAAATAATGTTTTTGGAAAAAAAAAATTAAGAAATATTTGTTTGAAATTAGACATAAAATTGTTTGATCCATAAATTTGAGTGATTATTTATGTATAATCCAAGTATTCCAGGAATTTTTCACATGTTGAATCTATATCTACATTCAAAACTATATTTTAAATAACAAAAAATAGTGATTTCGTACATTTTTTTTTTTGTTTGTTAATTTGTGCGGGACCTGTTGGCTACGCGATTAACCTGTGGCTTGAGAAACCGCAACTCAGGGGCATCTAAGCCATCAAAATCACCCGGGGATCGCACCCGGCCTGAGCCACACCAACCCTTAACATGGTTGGATTTTTTGTCCCCGCAGGTTTCGAACCGGTGACTTTAACATCACAGAGTGGCTTAAAAACACACTCCGTCACCAATTGTCCTACACCTCGGGGACTGATTTCGTACATATTTATGTAACCTTATTATGAGGAAAAAAACCATTTCATAAAATAGTTAGACAACCCCTTTAACTAAATATATCACAATAAATATGTATGTAATATACAGCCTGAGTGAGCCTAATGGTTAAGAACATAGGGTATGTATGACCTTAAAAATAGATTATTATTATTATTATTATTATTAAAGCTTAAAACTTAAAGCTTTAATTGTAAAATAGATTTTATCTTTTATTTATTTATAAATCAACTACATTTATAATATTTTTTTAATTTTTTAAATAATAATATACAAGTTATATAAAAAAATATATGATGTTCTTTTATTTTTATAAGTAAAGATAATATGCTTGAGGGGGTATATTGGCAAGTGCCCTGTAAATGGAAGGAAATATGTAAAGGAGGTCTCAAGTTCGATTCTTACCCCGATTTACTTGTGCTCCATGCTTGCGGGTTGTGTGGCGCACCTGGGGTTATAGTGGACGAATTGACCCCGTGTCATGCGAGTACGAGAACCGCGAGTTGTCGATTCCCCCGTCACGGGTTAGAGTCTTTTGTCCCTAGGGTCGCGGTTTAACACCTCATATCGTCCACGAAGTGGGGGGAGTTGTTGAGTAACTAAAAGACCATGGGATGAAAGAGTATGTCACATTTGTGACACTATGAAGGTTGAAGATGAAAAGCACTTTCTCTTAGATTCTCTAGCCTATACCTCAATTACATTTCAATTTCAAAATATTTGTGTGACTACCCACCTTTCTAACATTTTAACATTTAATCTCAATAAACATTAATCATCATCATTATAATATTGATTTAGTAAAAATAAAATAATAAATATAAAATACATTTGAATTTCTAATAATTATAAATTCAATTTGTATTTTAAACCTATTTAATCTCAAAATTCTTAAATTCAATATTTATATTTATATTTATCTATCTTAATAAATTAAAATGGAATGAATAAAACCATCATTCATAATACTATTTAGTAAAAAAATCAAATAAACTTTGTGAAATTTGAACCTTCGCCCACTTCTTATGCTCAACCGTATATGTGCAATTAATGCTCTTCGTCTCCATGATCATTTGAAAATGAAACTATGATGAACTTTGTAATATCCAAATTATGTTTATTTTTGGTTTTGTTAGGTTAAGCTCTCAACAATTTTTTTTAATCTTTTTTTAACATTATTGTTTTTTTAATTGAATAAACTCGAAAAATAAAATTAATGATAATGATGGATATTATATAAATTAAAAGGTTGGTTGTTGAAGCATGTAAAGAGTTGTATAATGTTCCAAAATGTATCCATAAGCGAGGCAAAAATTGTTTGTCCAATATTGAACTAATCATATGTATCCTATTATAATTCTGTTTTTCGATAGGAGTGTTTACATTACAAAATTTGGCTATGGATATTCTGAAAAAGATGCCTAGAATACAAACATATTTGAAAAACATTGATTACCAGGCTTGGGTTGAGCAAGATGTTATAGCAAGATTTGTCTCACCCTATGCAAATTTGCTAATAAGACCTTTTCCATTTCCCTATGCAGACTTGAAGTCCCTTTTTGTAGTTCCCAGAGCTAAAAACAATATTTTTCCACATATGCACACCCTAACTATTATACAACATGTGTATATGCAGGTTGCACCATTACAGCTCGTGTACATCGTGTTTTGTGCCCAAAATTAAAAATGGTGTTGGGTTTCCATGTCACGCCACGAGATCCGTGATCCTTGGCCTTCCATATACTGGAAACGTTCTGACTCGACCCTTTTGTTCCATTTGAAGGCTATAAATGGGCCATATCCAAAATGTGGAGATGAGGAGAAGAATTCAACTTTGAGAGCAAAGTTACTCTGGAGAAATTACTCACTTCATATTGAGTCTGCATCCCTTTATCCTGTTAAGTTTGAACACATTGTTCAGCCCCCATGCTCTTCCCTACTTGATAGAGAACCTCATTGTCTCTTCTATATGAGCTTGCCTTTGGTGGAGGATTGAAGTGGTGGAGGCCCAGCTGGAAGGGACTTAATTTGTCGGTTCTGAACCTGCTGACACGGAAGTTTGTCATTCATACACTTCCGTGGATTATATTTTAATACAAATACTCTTTTCTCGTCCAATTAATGTCTTGCAAATATTTGAATTGTTATTCCATGGGCATATTTGTTATGAATATTGATGGATTATGCTATTGAATGTGTTAACTTTATATATTATCACCATATGCTTGTGTATCTTGGTTGATGAGGACAAGTTCGACGTGCATTTCTTTGAGTCAAGTGCTCAATGGTGGACTTCATTGAACGTCTGGACGAGGTAGGATCTTTATCTTGTCTTGCTAGCATATTTGTTTATATAGCATACTTGAGATTAGAGTTGATTTCTGCAGTCATTTTCATTTGTTGTGGTTTACCCCATGCCATAGAGAGATTTTCCTCGTAACTCAAGAGGATCCATATCTTCTTTGCCCAAGTCTCGTGCTGGAATATTCAAGTCTGAGAGAGGACTATCCACTAAAGGGGAGTAGCCACTAGTTGTGGGAGCTATCTCCATTGCCATGGGATCCGATGTTGTTTGGGCCTGCAAATTTTCCACTTGTGATCGAATTTCATCCACTTCATCATGTTGTTGCCTCATGGTTGTCCTGTGTTGTATGAGCATTTCTAGAATGTAGGTTACCTTCATGGATAATCCTTGAACTACAATCTGAAGTTGTTGAAAGGAGTTCCATATATCATCTATGTTATCTCCCTATTCCTAGGAGGACACCAGGGTCTTATCTTTTCCGCGAGACATTTGGACCAAGAATTTCCTTTACCAATGGGGGAGGCTTCAAAACAGGGGAGGGAAACCTACTTAGACGCCACACACACACCACACCACAGGGACTTAATCAAAAGGAGAGGCCCTATACTCAAAACCCAATAGGATCGAAATATCTAAAATTCCTTACATGTGCTTCCTCTTTGGCAATGAAATTATGCATTCGACGCGTTCTAGAGTCTCTTGAAGGGGTGACAATAAGAATGAAGACAGGGGTTGAATTTCCAGGAAGCTACACACATTGAGAACCCATAAGAGTAGTATCAAACATCAAAAAGTACCAAGAGTAAAACCCACCTATGCACACATGTAATTCCCCATTCCCAATTCTCCCCCCTAAATTTAGAGTAGAATTAAGCCAGATGAGAAGAGCTTCGAGGCCTGGTATCTTCCTTAACAAATGAGGACTAACGAACCAATATTCCAAAATCACGATGTGGGAGCTACTTGGGGGTGAGGAAGGAGGGCTCTCACACAAAGAATGAATACCGCGAATCTCCATGATGTCGATCCGATGGCGAGCCTATCTGGATAATCCAACGAGAATTGCAACCAACACATCCATTGCATCCTACACACACTGCTTCCACTCCATCTTAATGAATTTGTTGTACTCTAAATGGACTATCCCACCTTGGTCATGTGAAGAGTGTGTGAGAGGTATAACATACAGAACTACCCTTTATTTAGCATGTATGGACGAGTTAAAAGTTGTCGTCTTAACAATTTTCTCCCTACCAAGGTGTGCCACCCATTGAGTCTGCATGTTGTCCGATGTGATGTGCATTTACTATGGGATAATGAGGTGACCAAATTAATATTAATAGCCCCTTTTTGTGCTAGTGTGGCCAAATTGGCTTGGGTATCAACCAATCCATTATTCTCCTGCAAGACATGTCGAAAAGTGACTTGGGGGATATCCTTGGGTATGTGTCTAATTTTTTTAACAATGTTGCTCAATTGAACATCCATTAGCATGAATTCTTTGACCAGGCTTCTGATTGTATTCATGAAAACTCCTAGAATAACAAGATGTTGGATCTGTCTCTCCACTAACAAAACAACTTGGAGGAGGGTGTATTCTTCAGCGTGATAATTGATGGCTATCCCTAATCTCTGTGTGTATCTGACCTCAATATTTCCTCTAGGGTCAATGATGACCCCTCCCACACCTACCTCAAAAATCAAAAAAATATTATTATAATATATTTAAAAATTAAATTTATTATTTTTTTATCAAATTTATTTTAGATTATCATTATCCGGATGTCTAGCTCACAAAAGCATATAAAAATTAAAAATACATAGAGAACTTTAGTTTATTGGACACTTAACTTCTCATCATGGATATGAACATTCGCACAACAAACAATATTGAAAGGATGAAAGATATAGATCAACTTAGGTCGGCAAAAATTATAAAAGTTATAATAATATCTATATTAATATTAATATTTTATACATATATAATGTCGTAAGGTCCGATAGACCAATTAGGTCTTAGTGGACATTAATCATCATCATCATCATTGTGAAAATATGATTTATACTCTATAGTATTGTGTCCATATTGGTAGGATGGTTTGTTAGTGGGGATTTCCTAGTATTGTGCCCATCTTGGTAAGATGGTACGATGGTTTCTTTGTGGGGATTTCCTAAATTTAGAGGGAAAAAATCATTTTAGATTATGTTAGTATAATTATTAAATTGGTTTTGTCTTTGAATTTGTTTGGGGTGAAAGTTTGTTTGAACATTATTTATATGAATAGTTATTATTAATTATAAAATGTTAGAGTAAGATGATCGTTTATGGTTGAGGATTTTTTTGTGGTTTTTTGTATCTGTAGAATACAAAGATGTATAATTCCTTTTATGTCCAATATAAAGTTTATAAGTGGCATTCAAAAAAATTTAATAACAAAAAAATAATTTATCATAAATAAAGTATTTAATGTCCACCTTAAACAAAATATTTTTATATTAATTTTATATATAAAGAATAAAGCATATATATATATATATATATATATATATATATATATGATGATGATGATGATGATGATGATGATGATGATGATGATGAAAATGGTAGTGGTGGTGGTGGTGATTAAATCCAATGAGATCAAATTGGTTTATCGGACCTAAGAATGTAAGGAATTACTTGGAATTCTTTAGAATTTTATTTCTATGTTGGAAAAGCATTAAAACAAGTGTTCCAAAATCACCATAGTTTTGTTGATTTAAAAGGTCATGAACGTTGGTAGTCTGACAAATCTTTTGAAATTGAGATCTAATTTGGGTATATGTCGAACATTCTAAGAGAAAGTGTTTTTCATCTTCAACCCTCTTAGTGCCACAAAGGTGACAGACTCTTTCATCCCACGACGTTTTTGGGAATTAACCAATGTCCAATTTCACTATAGAGCTCAAGAGAATTAGTTCTTATTTTAGCAATGTTTATTTTCTTCTTTACACTTGTCAAAATAGAGAAATAATTTTGATCTTCTATATTAGGGTTGATTACCTCCTTATAATATCTTATTTTTATTTTTCCCTATATCTCTTTATCACACCACATTTCTCCTTAAATTTTGATGTAATAGTATTTTTAATATTATCCTTATTCTGCAATACGATCTCTTCCTTTCTTCCCCAATGGTTTATCCAAGATTGGGCATCCTTATGCCACCCCTTCTTGAGTCGAAGGTGGTTTTGGTTGGAGTTTGAAGCAATTTTAGGAATCATCTTGTCTTCCATGTTGTTTAATTTATTCTTATACATTAGGTATCTATTCATAGTCGTGCTCTCAATGGGGGAAAGACTTGTTTCTATGACGAGGATAGGACAAGGTGTATTTCCTTTAATTTTGAGATTATAGGTTATAAAATTATTTTGAATCTACTCTATCTTTCGCCACAACTCTCTAGAGATACTACATCCCAAAACTTCACATCCATATTAAATAACACGAGTAATGAGAGTCTCAAAGAGGAGTTTTTTCTTATCCCATACCCAAAGATCCATTGATTTACAATTGTTTCCAAGCCCATAATAAGCTTGTCACCCTCCATTTATCCTTTTCTCAATGCTATAATTCCAGTTGAGCTTATGATGAATATCGATTCTGAGACATTTGTATGAAGACTATTCATCCAAGTTGTTGTTTTCGTATACAAAAGTATCGTAGGTGATATTATTGGATTTAATTATCATGACTTTTTTTTTGTTAGTGTTAACAATCATACCCATATTGGAGCATAAATCCTTGAGGATTCTTATTTCCATGTCAAGATCATGGGGACTACTTGCCATAAGCACAATATCATCAGCATAAGAATAAGAATGATGGCTATACAATGAGACTTGAGCCAACATGATGTGCTTCTTCTAAACAATCTTCTAACTTGTCAATGTATGTGCCAAAAAGGGTAGGGGGTAAGGGACAACCTTGATTGACTCCAATATTGCAATTAATTTCTTCTAACCATCCCTCGGTCTTCTTAAACTTGGCAGTAATGTTCTCATACAACCTTATTGCAACAACCCTCAACTTGAAAGGCACTTATACCTCTTCCAACCTATCCCAAAGGTTTGTCATGGGTATTGTGTCAAAACATTTCCTAAAGTCAACAAAACAACATATGAGATTGGTTTTATTATTGTGGAAATATGTCGCAATGATCCTAAGTGTAACAAGGTGGTCCACGGTTGAATGATATTTCCTAAATTCATCATGGCCTTTAGCTCTTTTTCCATGGATTTCTAGCCATAAGCTAAACTTATTTTTCAAAATAATTTCATACAACTTGGCTAAAATGGGGCAAATCATAATGATCCTACAATTAGAGGGAATGTTTTTATCCCCACTTTTAAAAATAGGCACTATGAGGCTTTGCATCCAAGGTTTAGGGAATCCCTTCTTGATTGCTAAATTGAATATCGTGTGTATGTGAGAGAAGAGGATAGGCCCTTAGATTTTAAAATTTTCAACTTGGTAGCCTTAAATGTCCTTATCTTTCCCATTTGTGAGTCATTTTACCCCAAACACTATGTCTTCCATAGAAACAAATTTATCCTACATAGGAATGTTTGGAATGCTGTCCATGGCATTAGGGAATTTGTAAATACTTTTGAGTTAGGAATTTCAATCCTTCAATGGAATCATATTATTTTCTTTATTTTTATGAATTAGAATTTTCCTCCAAAACTTCTTAGGATCAAGCTTAGATAGATATAAAAGCCACTCTTGCTTTATATTTATATAGTACCTTTTTTTCCTTTTAATTAGGGATTTGCATGTATTTATATTTTTGAGTTTTAAGGACTCATTAGAAGCATCCCTAATGGCTTTTCTGGAAATTTTACATTCGTTATCATATGAAGGGTTGGTTATTCTATTATTCTTTTTGCATGACACCTTGGAAGAGAACTTGTTAATGGAAGTGGAAAGGGTTGTTGTAAAATTATGATAGAGGTCTTTGATGTTGTCCTTATAAATTAGGAGATTTAGATCATTATTTAGATCCTTTAAGAAAATATCAACTTTACTTTTGTCAAAAAGCAAGTGACTTTGATTATTGAGATTTTATTCAATGGGGATTTTGTGCATGGAAAAGCTTAGAGTTAGGGTTAAAGGTCTAAGATCAAATTCAGGTTCATGGTCATTTAAAAGGTCAAAATTTACTATTTGGTTAGATGTGATTATATCAAATATCACATTTTCACTAATACCTAGCCCATGAATACAAGTCATCCAGTTGGAGTTCATCCACTTCATTACACCATTGAAAATTATTAGGTCTTGAGAACTACAGAGCTTGACTAGATTGATACCAAACAAATTCATGGTTTGTTCTTCATAATTTATTTTATATATATTAGCTAAAACGAGGACCTCATCCAGCCATATAGGATTAGGGTTGGAATCATTGCTTAAAAGAATAACTTGGTTACTAGAAATTCTAGCATTAAAGTCTCCTAGCATGAGGATATTACCTTCATTTCTTAGACTGTAAATATCTTGTTATAGGGTACTATAGGGACATTTTTTTTATCTATATTGTTTTTCTTTTAAAAAGTAGAATTAATAGGTGAAAATAACATATTTCTATATAAATATTCGTAGCATTGATGTCTAATATTTCTATCCAAATGTATTGATTGAGAGGGTCTATCTTATGAAGCCAAATGTGAGGATAAATGTTCTTCTTTTTGTAATAGGCTATGCCTCCAATCTCTCTTCAATAGTATTTCTTGTTCCATACCGGCCACAAAACAAATCCTTCTATGTTAGGGAACTTGGACTCTTCATGTGCCCACATTTCAACTAGAAAAACAATATCAATATCACTAGAGATCTGTTGACCAAAATTTGGTTAACTATATATTCTCACTCCTGGAATAATAATAATAAATGATATCAAAAGGTGAAATTTTTTGAACTATTATAAGTTCCTTGTATATTCCTTGGTCTCAACTCCGACACACATTTTTCAAATCGGAAATCTGAGTTCGTATGCTCAAGATATCCGGGTTTGAAGTTTAAAGCAGAAAATGGCGCCTCTTACATGTGGAATAAAGCTAATCTTATGAAAGCGCTTTTAAATATTTTTGGCTTCAAGACCTTTGAAAATATTCTTGTACTGGGTTCAAAACCCATAAAAAATCTTCATGGCATTTCTTGTGGGCACATGTCATTCTCCTCTGCTTAACATTTATTTGAGTTATGGCGGTTGGTCAGACTCACCATAACTCCCTCACCTCTTCATCCCCCTCACGTATGTCCCAGACAAACTCACATTACCCCCCTCTCTCCATTTCATCACCCCTCACCCCTCACCCATCCCATACTTAACATTTATTTGAGTTATGGCGGTCAATTGGACTCGCCATAACTCAAATATTTCCCTCCCCCTCACTTCCCAACCCGCCAACCCTTATCTTCCATCTATAAATTGCACCCCCTCATTTCCGCCACCTACAAATTTCACCCCTACCTCACCTCAAATATTTATCTCCCCGTCACTTCCCAACCCACCAACCCTTCTTTCCACCTACAAATTACCCCCCTCACCTCCGCCACCTACATTTCTATGCTCCCCCTCACCTCCGCCACATACATTTCTACCCTCCCCCTATACTACCCTTTCCCCCTTTTCCTACACTCTCGTGCTTCATTAACTCATTTTCATGAAACATTATTACTATTATAATATTCACCTTTAACTTTTCCACTTTATACATTATTTTATGCAATCCACTTGTAACCTTATGTTATGTGCCCAAATTTCCCTGGATGACATGGAAATGTGTTTAATCCTATTGAGGAGTGCCACATGGAAGCCATTAATTTGAGACACATGACTATATATTAATGGTTGGATGAAATTTAATCCAAAGGCCCAGATTTGTCCATGAATTTTGATCAATGGTGGCTGAGCCATGATCTTGCAGAGGCCATAACTTGAGCTTTGGGTGTCAAAATCGCACAAACTTTATACCGTTGGAAAGGTATTTCGACGTAGAAGATGATGGTATAGGTTTCAAAGGTTGAATTTTGCTACATTTTCCTCAGAAATTAAAATACCAGTCAGCTGCATTTGTAATGGGCATGTGTGACAACTCGACTTCACAAGCTCATATCTTGAGATCTAGGCGACAGATTTGGATAAATTTTATATCGTTGGAAATATAAGACAATGAATATCAAATTAGAAGTGGTTTACATGATTAAAAAGTTGGTTTCAAATTCCATAAAAATAAAATACAGTCGTCCTATTTTTATAGAAAATTAATTAAATTGTGAAAATAAAAGTTTATTTAAAAACTTTTATTAAAAAGGGAAAGAAACACTTGAGACAGTTCCTGTAACCGTCAAAGAAGACAATAAAAAGGACAACAAAACAACAAGTAAAAGATGAGATACCATAATAGTAAGTTCATACTGATCACATCTTTTTGTCTTTATCAAGCTATTCATCCAGTTACTCCACCTCTTTAAATAGAAAGGTTTAATCGAAGACTGATTTGTTCATTCTTCTTCTTTCCAGGTCTTTCTTTCTTTCCGCTGCCCACTTTATTATTTCTACGAATTTCATTCTTATAAATATTTGCTTTATGGTCCACAAGAGCCCCAATCCCAGTCATTATGACAAACACATTTTAATTTCATAGAATATGTATTGAACTATATATTTTTTAGAAATTCCAAGAGAACTATTTTGGGAACAATCTCGATTGTACTTTGTAACCCAGTTTTTTCTGAATATAAAGTACTTGAGGTTGATCTATCGTTATCTTCATTTGAGCTACCCATGTATCACTATGTCAAAGTTCTCTTATGCATGCATATCATTGTCTTTTAATTTTTATGTGATCATAAATATTTAGCCCTACTATGATGGATGTGAGGAATTCTGTTTATTTGCTTTAAATGTATGAATGTGTGTGTGTTTCCTGGTCCATTCTTAGGAACTCTTTTTTAAAATAAAAATAAAAATACTTTTTTGTTATAGCTATTTCATTTCTTGACGGACTTCTTTAAAAGTCCCGCATTTTATAAATCTCGGAGAGAGGAGTACCACCTCTATAAAAATGCAGGAGGATTCACATCCTCGTGAGGTTGTCGTTTCGGTCCTTGACGTATTCAAGCGTCAACAAGATCCAACTTAACATAGGGCCTTTGTGTCATGGAAAACACTGAAAGTTCCAAAAAGGAATCTGTAGTGTCCCAAATTTGTATTTATTATTAGCATTATAGTCTATATCCCAAATAATAGTTTCTCGAGTTCTAATTACTAACTATTTTCCTTCCTTCCTAACTTATTTTTCCTTCTAAATTTCCTTCTTTAATTCAACTTGGTCTTTTGGAATGAGGTCTTAATTTATAAATATTCTTGCCCCTTTTAATCTTGAAGATTTACCGAGTATGCCATATTTGTGGTCATTACAACTTACTTTGACACTCATCAATCAAATTATGTGTTCTATTATTTTTCTCAACCTCTTTTCTTCTATGAGGTAACTTGTTTCAATTTGTGATTTATTTTTTAGTTCTACTTTTACTATTGCTAGTGTGTCCTCTTCTTGTTGTTCTTTTATACATAAAATTATGAGGTTCAAGGCTCTTTTGTTATGCTCATGATCCAACTCGATTAACTTATTCAGTTTCTCTTTGATGGGTTTGATATCCAATTTATTTTCTAGACTACTTAGGGATAATTTATTAGTTAGTTTTTCTTATAACTACTTAATGCTATCTTTGGTTGTGATTTTATTCAACCTATCCTACTTGGGTTGCTTCTTTTTTTTGTTTTTTTGTTTCTTGTAATCTAGCCTCAATTTTCTGCAACAAAGTCTCAACCCCTAATATTCTATTCCCTACATGTGTCTAAATCGTGTCTTCTAACAATCTAAATTTGTCATCAAGCATTGTCTCTAACTGTGATTGGAGTTTTGTTAGGGTCCTAACCTCCCTAACCCCTCAAGTAGATAGAATACTATGTATTTCTATGTAATAAAGTCAATCATTAGTAAATAAGGCCTATGTAATAATGTGAGCACAACTATTGTAGGAAGACTTACTAGAAGTTTTTTCCTTTATAAAGTTCCTCCTCTAGAATGTTCTTAATAAGATGGAAGTAGTATGTAGAGAGGTAGAAAGCATTGTAAAAGGCCGTCTCTTGAAATCATGTGTACTTGAGCTATGCTCTATTGGAGATTTCCCCCTCGAAGAGGCAAGTGAACAATGCTTTCTGGAAGTAATAAAGGTATCATATTTTGTCCCATATTGTTTTTGTGATCATTATTTTGTTTCCTTTTGATAAATACTTTGATAATATGTGTGCTCTCGTTTTGCATATTAGAATTTTTTTTAGGATAGAGATGTATTATAGCGTCTATAAAACTCAATGATCTATCATTAAGCAGGTAAAACTACATTCAGGGAATAATACACATAGGAACTACACATGGTTTCACCTTGTTGGAAACCCCTGCAACCCCTATTCGTACCCATGTACACAGAATTTCATGTCCACGTGCCCTCGGGTATATTAGGATTCCAATAGGTATCTTGAAACCAGTCATAGTTATTAGGGACCTATCCTCCCTAACCCCTCATGTAGGTAGAATAATATATTTTTGATGTAATAAAGGTCGACATTAGTTAATAAGGCCTATTTAATAAAGGTGAACAAGTCAATGTAACAATACCTCATAGAAGCTTTCTCTTCTAGAAATATCTTCCTCTAGAATTTTTTTTAGAAGATAGAATTAGTATAAATAAGAGTAGAAGGCATGAGAAATATTTGACTTGAGAATTATTGTAATAGAGAACTTCTATGTTGGAGGTTCCTATTGAATTTTTTGATTCTCAAATTTGATAGTTATTGTTTTATCAATTCAATGCAAAATTTCCTTTCATTCCACAATTATCATAGAATAATTATACACTGAAAAATCACAACTATTACAATGCAACGGAAATAACAATATCTAGAAATATTAACCATGCATAGTAAACACAGGAACACACGAATTTATCTTGGGAAACCCAACCTCGGGAGAAAACCCAACAATCTCTCTTATAGAATAATCAATTCAAGAGTTTACAAGTTTATGACCATCAAAATAGACCAAGAGATATCAAAGAGTCACCTCCCAAGCCTAGCGCAACTCCCAATTGGTAACGCGCAAGATAGAATACCAAGAAATTCAAGTTGGAGCAAATTTTACCCCAAATAAGACCTCCTTGAAACTTGTGCCCTCTTTCTTGAGTGAGAGATGAGTGAGTGTGTGTGTCTAATGAAATGAACCTTTATTTATGTTTTTCAAGTCACCTATCTTTTCCATGTGGGACCGACTTCTCTTCCTGGGTCTTCAATTTTACTTTATTCTTTTATGTATTTTACTGGTGGAGGTTGACTTCTCTTCTTAGGTATTTAATTGCTTCCTAGGGATTCTTTAATGGTAAGATGGGCATCATCTTGTCTTCTCGACACTTATTCCTTTCTAGAAAGTTTTCCTTGAGCCTAGTTGATGTAATCTTCTTTAGCATGCACCTAGTTGATGTGTTCATTTCCCACATAGCACCTCGAGTCTCTGTCAATCCTTGTCAAGACACATGATCAAGGATAGAGACTACACATGGGTCATTCTCCTTAGCCAAGTCATATGGACATATGAGGAGAATGTATGCTTGATACTAATACATGGAGAACATCAATGCCTTGGGCCATTCTCCTTAGCGAAGTCACATGGCCATCTGAGGAGAATGTCTGCTCAATGCATATGTGCCTCGAGTCTTTGTCAGTCCTTGTCAAGTCACATGATCGAGGATAAAGACTATTCATGTGCCATTCTCCTTAACCAAGTCACATGACCAGTCTTAGGAGAATGTATGCTCGATGCTGCCCAAAACATCAATAGTTCCCCCTCGAAGAAGCAAGTGAACATTGTTTCCTATCAATAAAGGTATTTTTTGTTGTTGTGATTCTATACATTTTATTTTTTTGCTGGTATTTTATGCAGTATTTCTATTTCAACTTAATAAAATAGATCGGGTACCTAACAAGTGGTATCAGATCACTTTCCTCCGCGAAAACTGTGGGATTTTTTTTTTAGGGTAGAGATGTGTATTGTTGATGTCTTTAAATAAAATAGATCTATTTCTCAATGGGTAAAACTACGGTGGGGAATAATACACATAGGAAATACAAATTGTTTCACGAGGTTTCCTAGAACCAAACATTTCACCTTGTTGGAAACCTCTATAACCCGTGTTGGTACTCCTCAAGTAGTACCGCATCAGACATAATCTATACGCGAGAATCGGGTAATAAGTTAGTCATCATGGTGGTAGTTGATCTCCTTTCCAAATATGCTCAATTTTGTGCTCTTCAACACCCATTCACCGCATCCACGGTGGCTCAAATTTTCATGGATAATATCTTCAAACTTCATGGCATGCCTCATTCTATTGTCTCTGACAGAGATCCAACTTTCGCCAATAATTTTTGGCAAGAAATTTTTCAGGCTCTAGGGAACCCAATTGCATCTCAACAATGCCTGTCATCCCCAGACTGATGGCCAAAATGAAGTTGTCAACAAGTTTTTGGAAACATATCTGTGGTGTTTTTCATCCGATAGAAAAAATCAGTGGGATAAGTGGTTACCCCTATTTGAGTGGTGATACAACACCTCTTACCATACAACTACTCATGTGACTCATTTTGAAGCAGTCTATGAATAAAACTCACCGTCGGTTCTCTCATACATGTCAGGTGTCTCGAAGGTTCAGGAGGTTGAAAAAAAATATTACAGTTTGAGATTCCATTCTCCATAACCTCAAAGAAAATTTGGTCATGGATCAGAATCACGTGAAGCAACAAGAAAATCAAGGTCATTCCGAACGTCAATTTGTTGAAGGGGACTAGGGGTTTCTTCATCTGCAACCTTATAAGCATACTTCACTCAAATTTGAACATTGTCATAAAATTTCTCCCAAATTTTATGGTCCTTATACCATTCTAAAGCGAGTGGAGCATGTGGCCTACCATTTAGCTCTGCCTAGTCATTCTAAGATCCACCTTGTTTTGCATGTCTCATGCTTAAAGAAATTAATTGGAATTAAGTGCCACACTCAAACCCATCTCCTTGAGTTAGATGAAGAATGTTTCATTTGGTTGTAGCCACACACACTCTTGGACCTCCGAGAGCATTGCCTCCCTCAACGCACCATCAAGTAAGTGTTAGTTCAGTGGAAAGATACCACTCCAGAAGATGCCACCTGGGATTCGGCCACCATTCTGCAATAATTTCCTCATCTCAAGCCTCTAGGACAAGGATGTTCTTTAAGGGGGAGGGCATGTTAGGGACCTAACCTTCCTAAACCCTCAAGTAGGTAGAATAATATATTTTCCATGTAATAAAGGCCGACATTAGTTAATAAGGCCTATTTAATAAATGTGAACAAATCAATGTAAGAAGACCTCATAGCAACTTCTACTTCTAGAAATATATTTCTCTAAAATGTTCTTTAGAAGATATAATTAGTATACATAAGAGTAAGAGGCATGAGAAATATTTGTCTTGGGAATTATTGTAATAGAGTGTTGCTTTGTTGGAGGTTTCCCCCTTGAAGACGAAAGTGAACATTGTTTCCCATCAATAAAGGTATTCTTTTTTGTTGTGATTCTCTACATTTTATTGTTTCGATGGTATTTTTTGAATTATTTATGCTTCAACTTAATATAATATATATGGTACCTAACAATAGCTTGGTCATTCGACTACCTGACTACTATAGTGGCACCAAGAACACCACTTGAGAAGAATACTCTTGTGTACCAGGGTAATTGGGTAGTATGACTAAGGGTATGATTAACCCTCCTTAGTTAGAGCCCTGAGATATTGGATAGAGTCCTATTGTTGGACCTCGCCAATAGATAAGAGAGTTATATCACAGAGAAATCCCTTGTCCTTAAGAACCCTCAAAACCCTACCCCTTGTTGACATAACATAAACAATGTTAAAATTTTGCACACCCAGTTTTGAGCAACCCCACTTCCTGCATGTTGGAAACAAAATTCCTACACAATCTTCAATATTAAGAATTTGGGCACTTTATCACCATATTATTATTCAGATAAGAGTATAACTCCATAGAAGTAGAAAAAAAAAGTGGTCCCATCGACACCCTTATTTGGGACCAATCTGAATAACTTCCTCTCTTCGTGTTGATCGTAGTGGTACCGCTATTCCATAAGCCTTTTATGTGTGGATCCACCCACCCTATCCAACACCCTTGGGACCTATCTCAATAGATTCCTCTCTTCACATAAATCGTGGTGGCACCCCTCTTTCATAAGATTTTTTTTTGGACCCACCCACCCTATCCAACACCTTTATTTGGGTCCTATCTCACTAGATTCCTTGCTTCACATTGATCATCTTTGCACAACTCTCCAGTAAGCTCTTATGTGTGGACCCACTCATCCCTTTTCCCTACTCACTTCTCCTTGTTTCTTGTGCACCATCCCCAAATGGCCACACATAACCAAGACATTTGAAACTGCTTGGTTTCCCTCGAATAATACTTTAGCAAATTCCAGGAACATTGCAAAGTAGCTCAAACTCAAACCGATCAAAGTTTGTCTCAAATTAAATCCAACATGTTTTACCTTACTTCTCAGCTAGCCAGGCTTGACCTACACTCCCTAACATCCTTTTTGAAAAAATTCAAGGGCCCTAACTCTACAAAAAATTGTTTACACCAAGAGGGAGTCGAATCATATCATTCCATGGTTTTCCATTCTAACTCCCTTGTTCATGATCTACGCCTACCTAAAGTGGAGGTGAATAAATTTGATGGCTCAGAGCCCACTAGTTGGGTCACTTAAATGGAACATCATTTTTAATTTCATGGCATTACAGATGACTTAATAAAAATAAATAAAAAATAAAATTCCAATGTCATCTATTTAGATCCAAAGCACTGGTAATGGTGGCAATGGATTAAAAATTCCCACCAAGGTTATATTGCTTGGAACAAATTTTTTGAAGATATTTATAAATGTTTTGACACAGACACTCATCATTTGGTTTGTTTGACAAAGATTAAATAGTCAGGTACAACTGAAGACTACACTACTTTTGAGAAATTGGTCTTCCATACAGAAGGAATGTCATACACCTTCTTCTATGAATGCTTTATTAGTGGCCTCAAGGATGACATTTTTGCTCATGTTCTAATGGATTTCCATAAGACCTGTCTTGAAGCCACTCACATAGCTAAGGAAGCACAACAAGTGGTCACTACTCAACTAGAAAGGCCATCCTTTATTCACCACCCCTTCCCTGCCAATCCAACTCCTCCTTCCCCTCCTATTAAGGTCCAGAAATTAACTAGGGTGGAAAATGGTTGAACACCAAATTAAGGGTCTTTGCTACAATTGTGATGAAAAATATTTTTGGGGGCACAAATGTAAGGAGCAAAAGATTTTTATGGCCATTTCTAAGGACATTCGAAATATGAGAGTGATGTTTCCCCTCCCAAATTGTTTCCCCAAACAAAGGATACCAATCCAGTCTCCGATCAACCTATGGTAGACCCCCTTATCTCTTTAAATTCTCTCACTCGTATTTCAGCCCCCAAAGTCTCAAATTAATTAGCAATATCAAGCATCGTAAATTCATTATCCTCATTGGCAATGGAAGCACCCATAACTTTATTCATTGACTTATTGCTCAAGAAATCCATCGATATATCCATGTCGTCAATAAATTTCAAATCGTGATTGCTAATGGACGATCCATGAAATGTGGGGGTCATTGTGAAAATGTGTGCTTGCAAATTGGTGATTGTTCTTTGAAATCCCACATGTTTTCCATTGAAATGGGGGTTTGTAAAATTGTCTTGGTTGTTGAATGGTTATGCACTCTAGGTCCCATCACCATGGATTTCAAGGAATTATACATGAACTTCTAACAATAGGGGAATAAATACAAGTTCCAAGTCCTCACGACAGGTTCCCCCAAGATTGGCAGTTCACGTTGAATGGAAAAAATCCTAAAAAAAGGTCATTTTGGCATTATTTCTCAGTTCCATGTCATTCAAGCCATTGAGACTCCATTCCCAATCGTTCATCCAAACATGTAGTTTATTCTCTCCAAATACCACTTAGTTTTTGAAAACCCCCAATGACTCCCTCCATCCCATGGTCCCCATGATCATTCCATCCAACTTGTCCCTGGTACTCTTCCCTCAAATGTTCACCCTTACCTCCACCCTTTCTCTCAAAAAAATGAGATTGAAAAAATTGTTCAAGAATTGTTAGTTGTAGGTGTCATTCACCCTAGTACCGTCCCTTATTCCTTTCTAGTGGTTATGTTACTCAAAAACGAATGTACTTGGTGCACGTGCCTTGATTTTTGGGCTCTCAAAAAAATTACCATTAAAGATAAATTTCCCTTTCCCATCATTGATGACCTTTGGATGAATTGATGGATGCTCAATTCTTTACGGAACTTGAATTGTGTTTAGGCTATCACCAGATTTGTATGAAGGAGGTTGATATTCCCAAGAATTCCTTTCATATGCATGAAGGCCATTATGATTTCTTGGACATGCCCTTTGGCCTGTGTAATGCACCCTCCACTTTCCAAGTCTCGTGAATCACATATTTCGACCCTTTCTCTATCATTTTGTCATTGTCTTCTTTTATGACATCCTCATTTACGGTAAAATGTGAAAATTCCATATTTCCCATGTGGATTGGGTCTTAGACCTACTTTATCAATATCAACTCTTTCTAAAAAGGTCCAAATGTGCCTTTGGGACCTCTAAAGTAGAATATTTGGGCCATATTGTTGGTTAGGATGGTGTCCTAGTGGATCCCATGAAAATCAAAGCTATGAAGGATTGGACCCACCTTAATACACTTAAAATTTTGTGAGTTTTCCTTGGGTTAGCTGGATACTATTGAAATTATGTCCATAATTATGGAAAAATTGCAACACTAGTTATTGCCCTCCTTAAGAAAATATTTCAGTTGGAGTGTGACCACCATTCAAGCTTTCCAAGGTTTGAAAGAATCTATGTGTACAACTCCAATATTGGATTTACCAGACTTCAAAAGACTTTTTTTGGGAGTGTGACACCTTAGGGAAAGGCATTGGTGCAGTTCTCATGCAAGAAGGCATACCATTGGCTTTTACTAGTAAACACCTTTTTTAGTGACACTTGGGAAAATCCACATGTGAAAAGGAAATGTTGGTTATTTTTCATGTAGTGAATATCTAGCATCCTTACTTGCTTGGGAAACACTTCCAAATTAAAACTAGTCATCATAGACTAAAATATTTCTTGGAACAATGGATTTCATCCCCCGAGAAATAGAAGTGGATGACCAAAATGTTCAGTTATGATTATGAGATCATTTACAAGAATGGAAAAGAGAATGTGGTAGTCGACACTCTTTCCAAGAAATATGGAGAAGAAGGGTCCCTCTTTTCACTCTCCTTCATTGCAGTTGATTGTTTGAAGGAAGTCACCATGAATGGTTCCAAGATCCAAAAATCTATATCTTGGTCCAACAACTACAACAAGACACTAATACATATACAGGCTACACTTGGAAAACTGAGGAACTACGCTATAAAGGCCACCTATATTTAACCAAACAATCCAACTTTAAATCCATAGTGCTCTATGAATTCTATGCCTTGCTAATAGTAGGATATTCAGGATTTCATAAAAACTATGAACGGATCAAACGTTCCTTTTTATGGGAAGGAATGAAGCAAGACATATGCACTTTTGTGGTAGAATGTGATACTTGCAAACACAACAAGGGAGAAACAGTAAAAAATCCAGGCATACTTCAACCTCTCCTTATCCCACCTACTATATGCACAGATATCTCAATGGACTTCATCGTCAGATTACCCAAATTTAGAAATAAATCATTCATCATGGTTGTGATTGATAAATTTTTCAAATATGCTCATTTATGTGCCCTCCAAAACCCATTTAAAGATTCCACAATGGCTCAAGATTTCATGGAAAATATGTTCAAACTACATGAAATGCCACAATCTATTGTCTTAGATTGTGACCCGAATTTCACAAGTAACTTATGGAAATAATTTTTCAAGCTCCAGGGCACCCAATTGCATCTTAGCATTGTATATCATCCCTGAACTGTTGGTCAAACCAAAGATTCCAACAAGTGCTTGGAAGCCTATTTGCGGTGCTTCACATCAGAACATCAATATTAATGGGTTCATTGGTTACCTCTTGTTGAATTTGGTACAATACAACTTACCATGGTGCCACTCACATGATTCCCTTTGAGGCAGTCTATGGTCAAAAAAACCCTTTCTATTATATTACCTACCCAAAGTCTCCAAGGTCCAGGAGGTAGACAAATCCCTTACAGTTCGAGCCAACATTCTACACACTCTCAAAGACAATTTGGTCATGGATTATAATTGAATGAAGCAATAAGTTGATCAGTGTCATTCAGAACACCATTTTGTTGAAGGGGATTAGGTGTTTCTTCATCTCAACCATATAAGAAAACTTTCCTCAAAGTAGACCACTGCTAGAATCTTGCTCCAAATTTTTATGGCCCCTATACAATCATCAAGCGCATTGTGCATGTAGCTTATAAATCATCCCTTCCCAATCACTCTAATCTCCATCCAATTTTTCATTTCTCTTTCTTAAAGAAAGTGATTGGGTCCAAGTGTCAGATTCAAACTAATTGAGCCCTGAATTGGATGAATAATGTTCTATTTGCTTGCATCCATGAGCCATCCTATCCCAACACAAGCATTGTCTCCATCAATGCACCATTCAGGAAGTTTTAATATAGTGGAAGGATATATGGCCTGAGGATTCCACATGCGAGTCAACCACCTTTCTACAACAATTCCCATATCTCAAGCCTTGAGGAAAAGGTTGTTCTTTAAGGGGGAGGGCATGTTAGGGTCCTAACCTCCCTAACCCCTCAAGTAGATAGAATATTGTGTATTTATATGTAATAAAGGCCATCATTAGTAAACAAGGCCTATGAAATAATGTGAACACAATTATTGTAGGAAGACTTACTAGAAGGTTCCACCTCTATAAAGTTCATCCTCTAGAACGTTCTTAAGAAGATAGAAGTAGTATATATAGAGGTAGAAAGAACTGTAAAATGTTGTCTTGTGAAATCATTTGTACTCGAACTTTTCTCTATTGGAGGTTGAACCCCTGGAAAGGCAAGTGAGCGGTGATTTCTGGAAGTAATAAAGGTATCATATTTTGGTCCATATTGTTATTGTGATCTTTGTTTTGTTTCCTTCTGCTAAATACTTTGATAATATTTTTGCTCTGGTTATGCATAGTAATATTTGGTACCTTACAAGTTTTGTTTCTCTCTCTTCTCTCTTTTTATCTAATAATTCTATATATTCATAAACACTATCTAGGGTGACTTTGCTAGGCCTCCCTTTGCTAGACCTCCCTTTGAGACGTTGAGGTTTTGGAATATGTGGTTAAATTCTCATATAGAAAAATAGAGAAAATAAGTAAGACAATGAATTTATGCACCTGATTTGCAAACAATAGAGAACCTCCTCTCTATCCATTCAAATTCATTGCACGTGTAAATATTTGTTCCAATTCAATGCAAGTGTAAAGTTCCCCGTTCAAATTCATCGTTCAAATTGGCAACAAATTCCCCTTAGGTATAAACCTTTGCTTAAATTTACATAAACCCTTTACTATTCAAATGAGCTAATATACAGGTTCAAGTTTACCCCTTCGTCTTTCAAATTCTTATAAAACCACATGCTAAAACCCTAAAATCATAGAAGAAAGTTTTAATAAAATGCCCATAGATTTTTAATCGAATCCCCCTTTGAGCATGAATAATTTAAATTTAATCATTGCAAAGAATATTTATATAGAGATAAAGTAATTGAAAGTAAAAAAGTATTTTTCTATTGATAGTTGCTTTCTACATCCATCTTGGAGTTGATAGGTGTCATTTAAAATATATATATATTAATAACAAAAACAATATTTCAATATCCACCATAAATAAAATATTTTGAAGTCCACCTTAAGTCATATATTTCAATATATATATATATATATATATATATAAAGCAATTGAAAACTTATAAAAATTTTGATAGTTAAAACACTCAATCTCATTGAGATGTATAATTCCTTCCATGCTTAACATGGAGTTGACACCCCTCGGATGGGGTGCTAGTGCGAACCACCTGGCGCGAGGAGGAGGAACAGATCGGCCAATGAGGCACATAGCCATGTGACGAGCTCGTGCCATCGCCTGCCACCCCGATCCTGCATTAAATCGCCATTACGACGTTGTAGCAGCTTAACTATGCAACTTACTTCTCCTTTTACGACTCATTCCATGGCCTGGGTGCTTGTGTCTGCCTCCCGTCTCCGCTCATGACCCGACTGGCTCTCCCCTCCGCTGCCATGGCCTGATTCAAACCAAACCTTCATGATAATTGTAGCCCCTGTTCGTCTCCAGGCACTCTACCTCTGCCTGCTGCACCTAGTTTCCTTCGGCTTTCACGCGACGAACCTCATGCCGCGCCAAAGGGGGCGGCCGCGAAGAGTCTCTCCATGGAAACCTTGTCGGCCTTCTGTCTCGCCCCCTGAGTCGCCTTCCACTTGCTCCTCCCCGTCCCTCCAGCTCGGGCTAGTTCTTCCCGCCTCCCCCGCTCCGCCTGTATCTCAGTTTGACTGCTTAGCTATCATCTCCAGGCCGTCATGTTCCTCATCGCGACACCATCTTGTCCCCCCAATAGTCGAGCCCCCCCTTGCACCAGTTATTGAATCATCAAGGAAGACCGTGGGAGCGCCACCTCCTCCTCGCAAGCCTCGGAACACCGAGAACCAGTCCTCTGACTCTTTCTTTGACATGCAGCTGAGAGAAAGTCTCACTATTCTCTTCGGTCTGGTCTTCGAACTCCGTCAGGGGGTGGAGGACCTTCAATTCCGTCTGCAGACCACAGATGGAAAAGTCGCGGTCCTTCTTCAAATCCTTTCCTCCCTCCAAGAGGCTTTCCCCTCGGACCCGGCAGGTGTGGCTTCAGCAGAGGAACCCTGTGTAGCGACCAATGAAGGAAACGCCCAAACCCAGCGCTCCACAGGGAATGGGATGGCGCAAGCCAAGCATGAGGACATGGCCATGGAGGTGGACACAGGACAACGCGCACTGCAGGACACCTTGCCAAATGTTGACAGAGATGAGAGCAACGTGGAAGATGGAATGCAGTGGGCAAATAAAGTGACATTCGTCGAGGAGGAACCTTGGTCTGAGGCCGTTCACGCCACCTGGCCAGGTTATTTGCCAAATGTTGAAGCCCATAGGGGCACTTCAAGTTTCAATAGTTTCTCTTTTTTTAGTTGTTGTCTAGACAATTTGAGACTGTTTTATTAGACTATTAAACTACCTATGCTTGACTCCCCTGCTGGCTGGACTGGTTTCCCCTCTGTTGGGGCAGTCCAGTAACTACAGTACGGCTAATTTCTGTATTTTGTACCTCTAATTTGGTTTTTGAAGGCCTTTTATATATAAAACTTCTTACTTAAAAAAAAAAAAAAAACATGGAGTTGACACTTGTTTTCCAGGGAAAAAATTTGTTCAATTATATTAGTGATATAATTTTTTTACATCTTTTGGTTTATAAGTAGGATTCTACAGTTCCTCAAAATCTGGCTATGATAGCACAGTACATTACAATACGAGGAGAATTTTCAAAGTATAATATCTCGGAATCTCAATACTAAACCCACAACATCTAAAAACTGATAACTAGTAAACAAAAACTGATACAAAAACAAAGATAAGTCTTTATACAACAAAGGTTCATTATCCCATATCTGCTAGAACACATTAGCAAATGTATTAATGAATCTTGATATGTCTCCTCGGGCCTTCATCTCCATTTGTCCATCGGTAATAAGTTACCTTTCCTTCAGGTTCGCCCAATGCCTGCTTTGAGACTATATCCGCATTAGTGTTAAAATCTCTATAAATGTGTTGGAAACTAATAGTATGAAAATTTTGGATAAGTAATTTGATTCTTTTTTTCCATCCTTCAATGGAGCTAACCAGAAGTCTCCATTTGTCTTTGAGCCAATCAATAACAACTTTTGAATCACCCATAATATGGATGCATGGGATCTCCAAATGACTTTTGAATCACCCATAATATGGATGCATGGGATCTCCAAATGTTTTGCTAGCATAATTGTGACCCATGCTCCCAATATCTTCGCCCTTGTATTTGTTCCTTGTATTTGTTCCTTTACCACAATTATAAGTCCATCTATATACTGTAGTCTCCTGGATTTTAATGATGCCTCCTGCTCCACTCCCAATGTCATCCTTTGTTGTTGCTCCATCAAACCATGCAAGCGATGAATTCTGAAGATGATTTATCATTATTGATCTCAGAAGTACATGGAGTTGACACTTAACATGCTTGATGGATACACCAATTGGTCTTAATGGACGTTAATCATCATCATTATCATAAAGAAAACTCCGAATTTGTCATGTGCAAGGAAGGATCAAGTCTCTCCAAGTGAAAAAAAATAGATAAAAATCTTTATCTCAAAAGATTTGATCCCTCTTAAACAAAAATCAAATAAATAACCCATAAAATTATAAATATTATTAAACATATAACTCACACAATTTATTTAAAATATTTTTTATATAAAAAAATTATATTTTTTTATTAAAAAATTTAAAACCATATTTTTATATATTTTTATTTAATGTTAAAAATTCAATTTTTAACCTTCACGTAAATCTAAATATATAATAATAAACCTTATTTCAGTTTAATCGCTTTGGCATATTGTTCTTCATTTTAAAGATGTCACTAGTCCACAATTAAATCATAAACATATGAGGATAACTACAATTAAATCATAAAGAGAGGAGGATAACTACTTTTCTACTTTTTCTCTTGGACACTCCAACTATACTCTCCTTTGTTTAAATTTATAAAAATAATCAGCAATTATATCATGAAAAAAGAGGGAAGATAACTTTTGTTTTAACCATTGAAATTATATTTAATTGATAAATTTTTTATTTAAATTTATATGTTTTTAATCCTTTATTTAAATCTATAAAAATATATTCAAATATATTGTGAAACCATCTTATTTATTTAAATATTTTTTTCATAACATCATTAAAAAAAAACTTAACAACCTTTATCTATAATTTTAATTATTTTTCATAACATCATTTAAAAAACCTGGCAACTTAATATTGAAGAAGATAATCTCTTTTATTTAAATTTATAAAAATAATCACCAATTCATAAATAAATTGGGAAAATAACAACTTTTTTACCATTCTAACGACATTCAATTAATAAACCTTTTATTTAAATTTATAAAAAAAAATATTAAATATATTGTAAAACTACATTATTTATTTATAATTTTAATAATAAATTTTCCAAAACATTATTAAAAAAACCTCGAAAATATGATTTTCCATAGACATTGTCAAAGAAACTCACAACTTAATATTCAAAGAAAGATTTGAATTTTACTGGAATAAAAACTTTTCACTATATTTTTAAATACAAATTAAATCCTAATTTTTATAAATACATATTTAAAAAAAATTAAGAAAATGTATTAAGGTTATTCATCCTTTCTTCTCAAACCTATTTTGAATTGAAATTACAAAAAATAATAATATTAATTATTTATATAAATAAAATAATAATAATGATCTAATGTATTAATAGGAAAATATATAATAGAGGGTGGGAGGGGGGCATTAATAGGAAAATATATTATGGGGGGCATTAATAGGAAAATATATTATATATTTTCCTATTAATGCCCCCTCGACCCTTCCCACCCTCTAAAATTAATGTCAAGTTAGATGTATAAAACCCTCTTGTTTGTGAGACAAAGGTCTTATTCTTTTAATGATTTGAGTGATAAAATTGAAAATGCATATACTCCCTACTCCCTTTAGATTTTTAGATTTGAACCTGTAACCTTATACTAGAAAACACTTGTTCTTAATCATTAAACCACTTATTTTAAAAACCAGTTTGAAAAGAAATTATAACAAAATACTAAATAATTTAATATGACTTTGTCTAATTGTTCTAAGAAATGTTTTTTTTTTGCAGGAATCTTACTATATAAATTTATAGGAATCACTATTTTGTGTTATTCAAAATCCATTTCTGAATGCAGAAATGGATTAAGTGTGCTGAAAAACCCCTATAACACTACGATTATACATAAATAATTACTCAAATCTAGGAATCTAACAATTTCTGACCTGATTTCGAACAAATGTCCCGAAAAAAATAATCATTTGATAGAACGTTTAGGCTACCACATTTAATAATAATAAATTTTAATACTTATAATATTTTGTTTAATGGATAATAAAAAAGAAGTTTTAAAGAGAGTATATAGTAAGTTAGTTGTTTTAATAGTTATAAATTTAATTAATTTATTCAAAGTTTTTTAATTTAATATTTATTATTATTAAAAAAAATATTTTCATTATTAAATAAAATTAATAAAAATGTTTTTTTTTTTTTATATATATTAAAATAAGTAATGTAATAATATATTCATTAATTTTTTTATTAATATAAAAATGTTTGTTTTTTTTTTATTTTAAAATAAGTGATGTAATAATATATTTATTAATTTTTTGATATTAAAATAAGTAATGTAATAGTATATTCATTAATTTCAAATTTGATAAAAAAAACTCTTAAAAACATTATTTAAGCATTATTAAACTCAATATTTATCAGAATATTATTCAAGCATTATTAAACTCAATATTTATCAGAATATTATTCAAGCATTATTAAACTCAATATTTATCAGAATATTATTCAAGCATTATTAAACTCAATATTTACCAGAATTTAAAAACATTATTTAAGCATACTTAAACTTAATATTTACCAGAATTCTACCAAAGTTATTTCAGCATTATTAAACTCAATATTTACCAGAATTTAAAAACATTATTTAAGCATGCTTAAACTTAATATTGACCAGAATTCCACCAAAGTTATTTCAGATTGATCACGCCACAAAATTGGATTTCCCTTACTTAGTACTTCTGGTCTCTTTGCTAATGTGAAGGCCGAAACGATTTCTGAATTCACAGGGTTGGTGGATCTTCTCAAGTTCATTCAATTCCTGTGAAGATTATTTGATTTGGGAAGAAAACAGAAAATATTGATGGGCTTTTTTATTTTTTTGTGTTATTATATGCATAGAATGTATAAAAAGAGGATGCATTGAATTAATGATTTACTCACTACTTAGTGCATTATGTTTATTTAATAATGAATAACTTGTATCTCAAGGACATAATATATCATGCAGTGAGTTTGATATATTATCTAAGTTCGCTGCATGGTATGGTATTGTACTTGATGTTAATGTTAATCAAAAAGTAAGGTAAGCAATATCCAGTTTGCTAAGTAGTATTGAATGTTTATCTAAATAAATTATAGATGATTGAATCTGAAAGCAATTCAGATTTGATGGCCTATAATCCACCTGCAGCAGCATTCAATACTGCATAGCAGGTTGGATATTAACCACCAAAAAATGAGGAAAACAATATCAACCTACTATATAACATTGAATACTGCAAAAGATGAATTATAAAACATTAGATCTGAAAACAATTCAAATCAGAAAGCCAAATCAGAAGGCCTAAAAAGTAACAATACTTATAATAATAATTAATTTCAAACAAACATGAATTTGATATACTATTTCATTTCATCATTTGAGAGAGAATTTCATATATATTACAAGACAGTCAAATTGAATTGCAGATTACTACTAAAGTCAAAGATAATGATTTGCCTCCACATAAATATATATATGTCGAAAGTCGCAATGTCCCACTTTTCTTAATCAAGCCGATAGCATCCTTTTCATCGTGTGGAACGTGTCTCATGACATCCTCCAGGAAGCCCAACTAAGCCCGAGCTTGCACTGAGCAGTTAGAGGACTATAAATCCACATACACATGCCAGTATCCGTCATCCCAATCTCCCACTCTGCTTGAAGCAATATTTTTATACATTTCTTGGCAAGATTTCTAGCAGAGTTTTCTGTTAGAAGTTGATTGAGCACAATGGGCTTTCTAGCAGCAGCTGAGTCGTCCTTGATAAACCACTTGGATGTTGAGGTTGAGGAGCCTGACATGGTTGTACCGGTTGAACCCACTGAGGAATGCTCTCTCTTTCTATCGAATATTGATCAGGCACTTGCTTATGTCGTGGATACTGTGTATATTTACACACCCAATGGAGAGGACAAGAATGCTACTGGTGCTGATGTTGTGGGTGGGCTGAAGGAAGCCCTTGGGAAGGTGCTGGTGCCCTACCATTTCATGGCAGGGAGGTTGAAATTGAATCTAGAGAAGGGGAGGTTGGAAATTGAGTGTAACAGAGCTGGGGCTCTGTTTGCAGCAGCTAATTCTGATCTGACTTTATCTGATCTGGGTGATGTCACTTTCCCAAATCCTGTTTTCAGAAGTCTGGTGCTCCAAGGAGTTCATGCTAGAAAGTTTGGGGCTAATCCTCCTCTGTTGATGATGCAGGTAATTATGCTTATTTGTAGTCTGGATAAGAGTAAATATTCAATAGAGTAGGTTCTGTTTTCATGTATTAGTCCATTCAAATTTCAGACTGTTTTCTTTTTTAATCTTTTAAGGAACATGCTCCCATGCTGCTGCCAGGTCTCAGGGTTAACTATTATTCCCTTGAAACTCACGACATATGATTCCTCTGACAAACCCTTTGAAATTCATGACACTTTGACAATCTCTGAAACTCATGACACATGAGCAGCAAGATTGGAACCCAGTTGGACGGCTTAGCATTCTGTCAACCTCAACTGTGAATCACTTGTTGAATCAATGCCCTGTTGGCCATTTAGAACATATTGGGCTAGAAACAAATTCATGACTCATGACATATAATTCCTTTGAAACTCATGATATATGAGCGGCAAGAATGGAACCCGCCTTGAGGGCTTAGGACTCTGTGAGCCTCAGTTGTTGAATCAATGTCCCATTGGCGATTTAAACCATATTGGTTTATAGAATGAATTCATGATTCATGACATATGGGCAGCAAGAATGGAACCCACTTAGGCATATGGGCAGGTGTGTATGTTCTGTGTTTAACCCTGTTTTGATTGAATAACCTTGATCTGGTTTGGTAAAATTGTTTATTTTTCAATTTTTATTTTTTTTGGAATGTTGGTAGAAATGAGCTCCAAGACCTATGACCTGAGAGAATTTGCTGAGGAGTTTCTAAGCTCTATGAATTTTGTTATAAAGTGCAATTTTTTCTAAGTGTAATTATTTTTGTATGTTGTATATGGCTGGGTTGATGATGTTCTCAAAATCATGACAATCTGGTAATTTATGTTGTTTAGTATCTAATTTCTCCATCCTATCACATCTTATCTGAGGTGTCTTCATGTTTGGCTCCATGTTTGTTTGTGTGAAATTTGTACTAAAAGGGATGAATGTTAGGAAATTTGGAGGTTTTCTCTATTAATGATGTGGGTAGTAAATTTAATATGTAAATTATCATGGATATTCAAGTGGAACAGTTGATTACAATAGATCTTGCAATACTGTAAACCACTATGGATATTCTACTGGAATAGTTTGTCACAATAGATCTTGCAATACTCTAGAATTTTTTATTATTCAATTTATTCCCTTAGATCCTAGATTTATTATCACTAGCTTAATGTTCAAATTTATGGAAATAATTGAAATCCAAAAATGAAAGAACAAGCAAATGAATGCACCAATCACACATATAAACACAAGATGTGACCTGAAAACCCGATATAGGAGAAAACCTAGCTAGAAGGTGAGGTATGTGCTTTGTGCTCTTTTTTACAGTTATGAAAATGCAAATACAAAGAAATGGACACTCACTATGGAGTTGCCTTTGACATTGTGGCCTCAATGGCTACTACAAAATCTTCTACCTCCTATGTTATGCTCTCAAATCCCACTCTTTGATGCTATGCTTAACTATAGAACAAGTACAATGCTAAAAGAATGGAACCCCCTGGCCCAATATTTAACATAGACTGATAGTCGTCAAGGGTTATGGTTTTTTCATGCCTCAAACCTCAATCAGTGTGAGGGTTTGGACCCTCTAGAATCTTCTTGAAAGTACACACTTGACTAGCCCCATATGTGTGAGTAATGGGGGTTGACATGGCATCCACTCGGTACCATGGTGGTCAATAAGGTAGGTCAATTTGAGAGCGGCATAACTTTTGCATATGAACTCCGAACGAGGTGATTTTCTTATCATTGGAAATATCTCAGTGTGTAGAACAATGTCGAGGGGCGTGGAGCCATGCCCACAATTTTTTGACCCCAAAAAGTGTCATTTAATGCCTCAAAATGGATCTGGAAGGTTCTAGGCCTAAATCTTGAAATTAGGATTTGCCACCAAAATGGACCCTGCAAACCAATTCCTTCAATTTTTCCACCCAAAAAGTACCAAGATAGATGGAAAATTATATAATGATCGATTTAAGATCATACCTCCCCATTTATGGAGGCTTTTGGTCTCCAAAAGCTTTTACTAAATGAGGTGAGGAAATTTTTCCTCTACCTTCTCCCTACAATACCATTTTGCCTTGTGTCGTAGTTGTCCTTTGAACCCAATCTTCTAGAGGTCACGTTGCCCTTGTTTGGTAGCTCTATATTTCTTTTGCAAAACGGTATGTTCTGTGATGCAGGAGCATCGCAATTACCAAAGCGAGCGTGGAGCCAGCGCATGACATATTGCTTTGAAAACTTTTAGGAAATGATGCGCCAAACCTTCAATGAACCATTTATGAAGGAGCGCCTTTTGTATATTGTATTGGACCTTGAGCGACATGCTCTCGTCCTTAGGTAGATAGGAGGCATTTAATCTAGTTAATGCAGGTAGATAGGATTTATTTCCAGATTAGACAGTTTTAGATGGAAGGAGGGAAAATGGATATAAACACCCTCATTGTATGATTGTAACATTAGAGAGAGCTAGCATAATTCAGAGCAAGAAGAGCATAGGAGAATAACAGAGAATTGTAGAAGACATCCATGTACAGATCTTGAATTAATAGAAGGAATTGATTCAGACTCATGGTTTTGTGTTTTCTCTGTGTGTATGTTGATAATATGTTCATGAATGTTTGTTTCCTATTATGCATTTGCTTTGATATGCTGTGCATATGATTTCATGTTTAAATGTGAGGTCTGAGAGGATGAGGATATGAGTTTCAATTGTTTTTCTATGTGAGCAAAGATTCCTGCAAGGAGTGCAGTTGAAGTCATCCGCAAGGAATGCGTTGATGGAAGCTCGGGTAGTTTAACGCTTGTTCTCGTTCACCCAGAAGTGAATTTGGGTTGCTGAAGTCGTGCAAGGAGTGCGCAAGCAGAAGATAAGCCTCAGAGTTGCGATTCTGAGCAAAGAAATCGAAGACTGCTGTTGCAGGAGTGCGCAGAGTCGAAAAGGATTCAACACTTGGGAGTTGTTGAATGTTTGCCGCAAGGAGTGTGTGCAAGTCCCTCTGAAAGAATCAGAGTGGGAAAGCTCAGGAGGTATAGAACCTTCGAGAAATCGCCAAAGGAGAGCATAGGAATTTTGTGTCGTGGAATGTTCAAGCAAGAGTTGCAAGTGCATGTGCTGGAGGGCAAGTTCTGAGAAGGAATACTTAGTCATTCTCAAGAAATCTTCAAGGGGGAGAAACCGACGGCCCAGATCTTGTGGAGAGGATTCGCAAAATCCCGTCAGTCGTTGGATTTTCCGAAATAGCGGCGAGGTTACAGTTACATCCAGAAGTTAGAGCTCAGAAGATTGTGAGTCGTTGGATCAACAGTCAATTTCCCGCCAACCGTCAGATTTGGCAGGAGTTGCGCCGGGGTTAAGCCCTAGTGAGCAAAGGAGAGTTCCGGGGAGGCATCGAAATATTGGAGGCATCGGTGTTTTGGAAGTCAAGAAACTCGAGACCCCTCAAGTCTCGAAATCCCGACGGAATCATAGCCGTGGATCTCGGGCAGGACACGGGTCAGAAATCCGGAGCGAGTCGGGGTTCAGCTCATCATGAATTCCAGAAGTGAAGAAATCGTTGCATCAAGAATCGCGATTTCGCGATACCCGATAGGGCGACGAGGAAGTGGAGACGTGGAGGAGTAAGCTCTCACATGCATCGGGGATCGGTATATCGGGATTCTCGGTGACGAGAAAATCATTACAGGAGGAGTCACGAAACTCCGAAACACGACGGCCCCACAGTCATAGCGTTACAGTGGAGGACAGGTGTCATCGCACATCGAGGTTCGAAACTTTGGAAGTTCTGTGAACCATTGCATCTGAAATCGTGAAACTCCAAAATGCGATTTCCCGATCACCACAGGAGTGTGGGCCACAGGTGCTAGAGCAGAGGACAGGTGGCAATTTGTATCAGAGTTTCGGGGATTCAAAGAGCCCGAATTCGTGACCATAGGACTCGCGATTTCGCGAAGTCCGATTTTCCGATTTGAAAGGGGATTCCGTTTAAGAGAACTCTGTGGGTATTGAGAAGTCCCGATAAGGGAGTTGAAGAGCATTTCAGTTCTTCGGGCCAAGGGAAGAGAAGGTCATGTGTGAGCAGTGTACCTGAGGGTGCAGTTGCATTAGAGTGGTATCAGAGCAATAAAATTTCTTTGCTTTCTGTAGCAGATAAGAAAAGAAAATTTCACCATGCCGTTGAGGAGAGAAAGACAATCACCCGATCCAGAGGATAGGGAGAACCAGAGAAGAAGAGGGAGACAAGCACATAATCCAGAAATGGAGAGACAGATACGTGATCTCTGAGCGAGACTAGAAGATATGGAGGCAGCGCAGAGATGCACAGCCAGTGCTGGAGATCTAAGTGACTCCGAAGGCGAAGTTGAAGCCGAACAACAAGAAGAAGTTGCAGCCGAAGATGCGGCCAATGAGCGATTAATTAAGGCTATTGCCCAGATGATTTCGAAAACAAAGATGGGCATTCCAGCTCATGAAGGGAATCTGGATGCAGAAGAGCTTCTAGATTGGATTAGATCTCTTGACACTTATTTCGATTATGAATATATCGAAGAAGATAAGAAGGTTAGGCATGCTGTCACAAGATTGAAGGGACACGCAGCATTATGGTGGGACAAGCTTCAAGCAGATAGACGCTGCAAAGGCAAGCAAAAGATTAAAAGCTGGGATCGAATGATTGCAAAGATGAAGGCAAAGTTCATCCCAAGGGATTATCAAATCACACTGTTCAGGAGAATGCAGAACCTGAGACAGAAGCTGATGATAGTGAAGGAGTATACTGAAGAATTCTACAAGCTAAATATCAGAGCAGGTCATCGGGAGAGCGATGATGAAAAAGTTGCCAGGTATATGAATGGCTTGAGATACGATAGCCAGGATGAGATGAGTATGATAACCATCCAAACAGTGGAGGATGCGTATCAAGTGGCGTTGAAAGCTGAAGAGAAGTTGAGCTGTAATCCAAGACAACGAGGCCGAGGTAGGAGCCAGCCCAAAGGTAAGGCAGTTTCCCAAGATAGGTTCCAGAAATCCAAGGACGACTGGAAGAAGCCTCAGACTAGAATAGAAAGAGGTGGAAGTTCATAGCGAGGCCAGCACACTGAACAACGAAGGCAACATACAGAACAGGGCGGAGGATACGCTGATAATAACACATTTCCTCGTACCAGAGGTAGAGGTGGAGTCATCACATGCTTCACGTGTGGAAAGAATGGACACAAGTCATTTGACTGTCCATTTAAGAAGAAGGATGGAGGAGAAGCTCACATCGCCGAGGCACAGAGGCGAGATGCTGAAGCAGAAGACGCAGAAGACAGAAGGTCATTGATGATGCGTAAAGTTCTCTTGACACCCGAGAAGGAGGTGGAGGACACAACTCAAAGAAACTGACTTTTCAGAATTGCATGCAAGACCAAAGACAGGGTGTGCAAGGTTATCGTGGACAGTGGTAGCACAGATAATCTTGTTTCAACCGAGATGGTGGAGAAACTGGAGCTGGAGACGATTGATCATCCGAGCCCACATAAAGTTTCATGGCTACAGAAGGGACATCAGGTAAATGTCACTAAACAGTGTTTAGTTGAATTTAGAATTGGAGGGTACAATGATAAAATACTCTGTGATGTTATCCCTATGGATGTATGTCATTTATTGCTGGGCAAACCATGGCAATATGACAAGAATGTAGTTCATGATGGTAAGATGAATACGTATACTTTGGAGAAGAATGGGATAACACATATGTTACTTCCAATTAAAGATAAAAATGTAAAACCAGAAACGAGAAATATTGTACTTCTCATGAGTGGGAAGGAACTTCTTACGAAAGTAAAGAAGAAGGAAGATCCACAATTCTTTGTGGTCAGGAAACCCAAAATTGTTTTGACCAGCACAAGAGTGGATGATTTGCTGGAAGAAATTCAGGAACTGCTGGAAGAGCTCGCTGACATTGTGGTAGACGAATTACCTCATTCGTTGTCGCCGATGAGGAGCATAAGTCACCATATAGATCTCATACCAGGAGCTAGTTTTCCAAATAAAGCCGCGTACAGGTTGACGTCGCAGGAGAACAAAGAGGTTAAAAGGCAGGTACAGGAACTGTTAGATAAAGGGTTGGTCAGGGAAAGTTTAAGCCCGTGTGTCGTTCCAACGGTATTGAGTCCAAAGAAAGATGGAGGCTGGAGAATGTGCACCAATTCCAGAGCCATTAACAAGATAACCATCAGGTACAGGTTTCCATTGCCACGGATGGACGACTTGATGGATTGTTTAAGTGGAGCTAAATTTTTTTCAAAGGTTGATTTGAAAAGCGGATACCATCAGATTCGCATGAGGGAAGGCGATGAGTGGAAGACAACCTTCAAAACCAACGAAGGGTTGTACGAATGCTTAGTCATGTCGTTTGGTTTGAGGAATGCACCGAGTACCTTCATGAGGTTGATGAATGAAGTCCTGAGGGAATTCATCGGTAAGTTTGTCATTGTTTATTTGGATGACATACTGATTTACAGTAAAACAAAAGCAGAACATCTGAAGCATTTAGCTGCAGTAATGAAGAAGCTACAGCAGGAGAAGTTGTTGATCAACATGAGGAAATCTTCATTTATGAAGACATAACTCATTTACTTGGGATTTGTCGTATTGACGAACGAATTAAAGATGGATCCAGGTAAGGTGGAGGTAATTAAAAATTGGCCATCACCGAGAAATGTTTTCGAGGTGAGAAGTTTTCATGGACTGGCTAGTTTCTATCGGAAGTTCATCAGAAATTTCAGTGGGATTAGCGCAGCGATGATGGACACAGTCAAGAAAAAACATAAATATTTTCATTGGACTGAAGAGGCAGAGAAGAGTTTCAATCTGTTAAAATGGAAGATCACGGAACAACCGGTTTTGGTGTTGCCGGATTTTAGGAAGATGTTCCAAGTAAAATGTGATGCAAGTGGCTTTGCCATAGGAGCGGTCTTGAGCCAGGAGGACAGACCAATTGCATATTTCAGCGAGAAGCTGAATGAAGCAAAGGAAAAGTATTCCACGTATGATAAGGAATTTTATGCCATCATCCAGGCATTGAAAAAATGGAGGCACTATTTGATTCCAAAGGAATTTGTTTTATATAGTGATAACCATGCATTGCAATATGTAACCCAACAGGAAAAATTGAATCAAAGGCATGTTAAATGGGTAGAATACATGCAGAATTTCACTTTCGTGATAAAAACATATTTCTGGTACTGCTAACAAAGTGGCTGATGCTTTGAGCAGGAAATGTTTGTTGTTGCAGGAATTCAAAGTTAGGACGTTAGGCTTTGATGACCTCAGAGACATGTATGCAGAGGATCAGGATTTTAAGGAAGCGTATGAAACAACTGAGAATCCAGTTCTCAGAGATCGTAGCAAATGGGCTGAATACATGATCCAGGAAGGATTGCTATTTAAAGGCAATCAACTGTATATTCCAAATTGCTCCATGAGGGAGAATCTCTTAAAGGAGAAGCACAACGGAGGATTGGCCGGACACTTCGGTCATGATAAGACATTTGCAAAGCTGAGCGAGTCATACTTTTGGCCAGGGATGCGAGCAAAGGTCAATAAGTTTGTAGACAGATGCAGGATTTTCCAGCATTCAAAGGGGAGGAAGCAAAATGCGGGTTTTTATTAGCCATTGCCCATACCAGACAAGCCGTGGGATGAAATCAACATGGATTTCGTATTGGGATTGGCTAGGACGCAAAGAGGACATGATTCGATCTTTGTGGTGATTGACAGGTTTTCCAAAATGGCACATTTTATCCCGTGTCAAAAGACCAGCGATGCGACTCATATCGCAAATCTGTTTTTCAAGGAGGTCGGTAAACTTCACGGGTTACCCAGAAGTATAGTTTCGGACAGGGATACGAAATTCATTGGACATTTCTGGAGGACACTTTGGAAGAAGATGGGGACTAACTTGATGTTTAGTTCTTCCTATCATCCTCAGACGGATGGGAAAACAGAGGTGGTAAATAGAAGTCTGGGAGACTTGCTAAGAAGCCTGGTGGCGGAGCACCACAACAGTTGGGATAAAATATTACCCCAGGCAGAGTTTGCTTATAATGACTCAGTGAACAGGAGCACAGGAAAAATTCCATTTCAGATTATATATGGCACGTAGCCGAGAGGAGTTTCTGAATTGAGGGATTCAGAGAAGACTGCTACTAGCAGTGCTAGTGCAGAAGATTTCGCAGAGGCGATGAAAGAACTTCACAGCAGAGTGAAGGAGCGACTGATGAAATCAAATCAGGAGTACAAGCGCATAGCAGATCAACATAGGAGACAACTTCAGTTCGAAGTTGGTGATCTAGTTCTGGCACATCTGAGGAAGGAAAGGTTCCCGAGAGGAACATACAACAAGTTAAAGATGAAGAAAATTGGGCCATGCAGGGTCCTGAAGAAATTTGGAGAAAACGCTTATGAGATTGAGTTACCCGATGGGATCGGAATATCTCCGATATTCAATGTCTCAGATTTGTATCCGTACAAAGCTGAGGAAACAGGAACAAGTGGTGAGCAGCCAGAGGTCCAGTGGCAGAAGCAGATGTCGATTGTAGAGAAGCCACAGATGGAGTGTATACTCGACAAGAAGGTAAGCAAAAAGACCAGGCGGAAGCAATACCTCGAGTATCTGGTCAAATGGAAGGGCCATCCAGTGGAAGATACCAGCTGGGAGACTAAAGCGGAGATTAAAAAGCATGGACAGACCGTGCAGGAGCTCATGGACAGGATCCCATGAAATCTTTCAAGCAAGGGAGTATGATGCAGGAGCATCGCAATTACCAAAGCGAGTGTGGAGCCAGCGCATGTGTTTTTTTTTAACACATGACATATTGCTTTGAAAACTTTTGGGAAATGATGCGCCAAACCTTCAATGAACCATTTATGAAGGAGTGCATTTTGTATATTGTATTGGACCTTGAACGACATGCTCTCGTCCTTAGGTAGATAGGAGGCATTTAATCTAGTTAATGCAGGTAGATAGGATTTATTTCCACATTAGACAATTTTAGATGGAAGGAGGGAAAACGGATATAGACACCCTCATTGTATGATTGTAACATTAGAGAGAGCCAGCATAATTCAGAGCAGGAAGAGCATAGTAGAATAACATAGAATTGTAGAAGACATCCATGTACAGATCTTGAATTAATAGAAGGAATTGATTCAGACTCATGGTTTTGTGTTTTCTCTGTGTGTATGTTGATAATATGCTCATGAATGTTTGTTTCCTATTATGCATTTGCTTTGATATGCTATGCATATGATTTCATGTTTAAATGTGAGGTTTGAGAGGATGAGGAGATGAGTTTCAATTGTTTTTCTATGTGAGCGAAGATTCCTGCAAGGAGTGCAGTTGAAGTCATTCGCAAGGAGTGCATTGATGGAAGATCAGGTAGTTTAACTCTTTTTCTCGTTCACCCAGAAGTGAATTTGGGTTGTTGAAGCCGTGCAAGGAGTGCGCAGGCAGAAGATAAGCCTCAGAGTTGCGATTCTGAGCAAAGCAATCGAAGACTGCTGCTGCAGGAGTGCGTAGAGTCGAAAAGGATTCAACACTTGGGAGTTGTTGAATGTTTGCCACAAGGAGTGCGTGCAAGTCCCTCTGAAAGAATCAAAGTGGGAAAGATCAGGAGGTATAGAACCTTCGAGAAATCGCCAAAGGAGAGCACAGGGATTTTGTGTCGTGGAATGTTCAAGCAAGAATTGCAAGTGCATGTGTTGGAGGGCAAGTTCTGAGAAGGAATACTTAGTCATTCTCAAGAAATCTTCAAGGGGGAGAAACCGACAACCCAGATCTTGTGGAGAGGATTCACAAAATCCCGTCAGTCGTTGGATTTTCCGAAATAGCGGCGAGGTTACAGTTACATCCAGAAGTTCGAGCTCAGAAGATTGTGAGCCGTTGGATCAACAGTCAATTTCCCGCCAACCGTAAGATTTGGCAGGAGTTGCACTGGGGTTAAGCTCTAGTGAGCAAAGGAGAGTTACGGGGAGGCATCAGAATATTGGAGGCATCGGTGTTTTGGAAGTCAAGAAACTCGAGACCCCTCGAGTCTCGAAACCCCGACGGAATCATAGCCGTGGATCTCGGGCAGGACACGCGTCAGAAATCCAGAGCGAGTCGGGGTTCAGCTCATCGTGAATTCTGGAAGTGAAGAAATCGTTGCATCAGGAATCATGATTTCGCGATACCCGATAGGGCGACGAGGAAGTGGAGATGTGGAGGAGTAAGCTCTCACGTGCATTGGGGATCGGTATATCGAGATTCTCGGTGACGAGAAAATCATTATAGGAGGAGTCGCGAAACTCCAAAACACGACGGCCCCATAGTCATAGCGTTACAGTGGAGGACAGGTGTCATTGCACATCGGGGTTCGAAACTTTGGAAGTTCTGTGAACCATTGCATCTGAAATCATGAAACTCCGAAACGTGATTTCCCGATCACCACAGGAGTGTGGGCCACATGCGCTAGAGCAGAGGACAGGTGGCAATTTGTATCAGAGTTTCGGGGATTCAAAGAGCTCGAATTCGTGACCATAGGACTCGCGATTTCGCGAAGTCCGATTTCCCGATTTGAAAGGGGATTCCGTTTAAGAGAACTCTTTGGGTATTGAGAAGTCCCGATAAGGGAGTTGAAGAGCATTTCAGTTCTTCGGGCCAAGGGAAGAGAAGATCCTGTGTGAGCAGCGTACCTGAGGGTGCGGTTGCGTCATTCTGCCAACTCTTCCTAAGCTTTTGGTGCTAAGTCTTCTATGGTAGGTAGAATTTTCTCCTCAATTTCTTGATCCAACATGGAAGGCTCATAGAGTTTTAGATTTTCCACATTCAGTACTGAGTAAATGTGCATATAAGGGGGTAGATTGAGTCTATAAGAATTATCACCTACCTTTTCCAATACCTTAAAAGGACCATACCGTAGAGCCTTGATCTTCTTACAAGGATCTTGTAGCATTTCTTTGTTCAATTGCAACCAAACTTTGTCTCCCACCTTGAATTCTTTCTCATTTTTGTGCTAATCATGTCGTGCCTTGTACATTTCTTATGACTTCTTCAATGTCTCATGTACTTGTAAATGAATTTCCCTAATCTTTTCAACAAATTTCTCCAATTTTAATGCTTCTCCTATGATGCCTTCCCTTACTCCTTACTATCCATATACAACATTCAAGGGAGAAAACAACAAATACCCAAATCATTTTTTTCAAAAGGAGACTTACTAGTAGAAGTATGGACTGCTCTATTATAAGAGTGTTGAATATAGATAAGATTTCCATCCCATGTTTTTGTATGCTTCTTATTGTAACCCCTCAAAAGTTGAACCAATGTCATGATGACTACTTATGTCTACCCATCTATTTGTGGATGGAAATCTATAGATCTCTTCTCTCCATCTTTTTCCAAAGTGTAGTCCAAACTGCACTAAGAAATCCAATAACATTATCTGAGATGGTGCTCCTTGGTATCCCAAAGTGCAAAACTTGTTCAAAGAACATGTTTGTTGTTTCTTGACCTTTAATGGTCTCTTTACAAGGCATGAGAATACACATTTTGTTGAACTTACATTATGGGGAATTTCAGGTCTAAAATGGGCCTCTTAAGGAGAATAATAAAATAATAGTTAAAATAATAAAATAGAAGTTATGAATTTTCAAAGGGAAAGAAAGAAATTTGTTTTTTTTTTTTAATTGTATTTTTGAATTATCTCCTTATAGAGTTTACTCAAGTTTCAAATGTATGCACTCGTTGGATGTGGAATTAATTTATGCATCCAAAGAGTACCTACTTTGCATACTTTTGATAGACCCACAGTGAGATAAACTGGAAATACACGAAAAAATGTATTTTATTTTCAAGAAACATGTAGTGTTTTATGTATTTATAGTTTATGTCACTGTAGGTCTATTGAAAGAATGMAAAGTAGGTACTTGTTGGATGTAGAATTTAATTCCTCATCCAACGAGTGCTTGCACTTGAAATTTGAGTAAACCTATAAGGAGATGAGTAAAAAATACGATTAAAAAAAAAAACCAGTTTTCTTCATATCCCTTCAAAAATGTTTAGCCTTATGGTTGACGTCATCATCTTGAATCCTATTGGTTTTTTTAAAGTTKATTTTGATAATRCRTTTTTTTAGACCCATTTTTAACCTCAAAATTCCCCCAATGTCGACTACCACAAATAGATAGTYGTGTCCCTTCTTGGTTGTTGGCAAACCACCCATAAAATCCCTGGAAWTTTTTTTCTAAGGTCGAGTGGGTACATGTAAGGGGTGGTATAAACCTTTCTAGTAATGATATTTCTAGTACAATAAAGTATGCATCCTCTAATATATTGAGCCACATTTTCTTGCATTATGGGTCAATACACATACCTTTGTAAGTTGGCAACTATCTTCTCAACACCAAAATGTTATGCAACCTTGGGGGACATAGAGCTTGTCTAGATTGTAGAGAAAGCCATTTTGGAGATGATAATCAGGCTTATTGTTACCTTCTTTTACACGAATTTGGCCATGTAGCTATTGAAACACCTCTTTAAAGACCCCATCTTATGTGTATTCATCTTTGTATCTTCATGGGTAAAAGACTCTATGTGCATAAGAGTTATCAAATATGTAATCTAGGATGAGGGTGGCCTTGAAAGCATGTCTACCAACTTATTAGTGCTTCACTTCTTATATTTGATGAGTAGATGAAATCGTTGCAAAAACCCCATCCACTTGTAATGTTTGGCTTATTGAAGCTTACTCTGGGCCTGCAAATAATCCAATGGCTAGTGATCAGTGTGGAAAATGGTTTCCTTGACCATCAAATAGTGCTTCAACTTTATACCAACTTGAACCAGGGCATAAAGTTCCTTATCATATGTATGGTAGTTCAAGACTCCCCCATGAAACCTTTCAAAATGATAGCATACCAACTTACCTCCATGCATCATGATTGTTCACATAACATATCACTTGCATATGTCTTCTCTTTGAAATCCTTTTGCAAGTTAAGCAATGCAAGAATTGATGCTTGATCGATCCTTCATTTTAGCTCATCGAAAGATTTCTATTAATTCTTTCCACATTGGAAACTCTTATCACTAGTTGTTATGTCATGGAGTGGCACAACTACCATTGAAAATGATGGTATGAACTTTTGTAGGCACTAGGTTCCTAAACAAAGTGTTGGCCTTTGGTTAAGGAAGCAAGTGAAGATCAAGGAAGAAAAGGGAGAAAGCGAACTTCGTGGAAGACACAGTGACTGATACTGGGTCGAAGTGAGCAAAAGAGCAAAAAAGATGGAGCAAATCCCGAGAAAGAAAGTCATTGGAATAGGAAATCAGGGATGACAGATAAGCAAGGAAGAAGGATCGTGGACATGTTAGCAAGTGGAAAAAGCCACTATTGTATGCTTTGGAGCACCGTGCGAGAAGGAAGGAAAGACAGGTTGGCGAAGCCTTGAAAATATGGGTCAAATTGACCTAGGGTTTTAGACACCTAGGGTCAAGGTGGTTTCCATCGAAGACAAAAACTCAAAAGTGGATAGAAGATCAAGAGAAGGACTTCGCTAAATCCCAGAACAAGAACCCTAATCTTAGTTCAGAGGATTGGTTGGAGAAATATATCTTTACCGATATACACGAGATCTTCTTTGGAGGAATCCATCAAGAACTATATGAGTGGGTAGCTGTATTAGCAGATACCCAGTTCGAGATTCGATCTAGACTTCCTGTGGTTTGGAATTCAGAGTTGATCAAGAAGGTCAAGAAAGATGATAACATTGTATCACGAGCAATAGATCATTGGTTTGATAGTACCATTGGAGGGTACATCACAAAGTTTGTTGTTGATAGAGTAGAATTGTATAGCCAAGCCAAGAGATATTTTTTCAAGGGACGTTGAGAGAAAGTTTTGCATTTTTTGAAGTTGAGAATCAAGATGTTATTGCATGAGAAGAACATCTTGAAGATACAATAGATTGGTTGGATCAAGAAAGGCTAATGTTCAAAAGTTTGGACAGCGACAGTGACACAAAAGATGGACATACGCACAGTGGGAGAGTGTTTCGAGAGGTCCACCTTGCAAACCTGTTTAAGCATAACTATAGGGAGGAGGGTTTCTACAGTGGAGAAGAAGCAGATCTGACAGACGAAGAACATTCAGAACCCGCTGGGACAGAGGAGGGACAAGCTGAAGAACTTCGTCGAGGAGAACATGAAAACTCATAAACCGCGCATACCATCGAAGTAAGTACTTTTATCCTTCCTGTTGATTTAGTCTTAAGCAACCAAAGTAATCCCAGTCACCAGAGCATCCAAAGCACTGTCCATAGTAGCCCACCACATATTCAGTCAGGAACCCTAGGAGATTTATGGCAGATGAGATGAGACTTCCTATCTTTAGGGGAGATGGATCTGAAGATCCTTATCAACACTGGTTCTTATGTGAAGCCGTATGGAACATTAAGAATGTCACAGATGAAGCTGTCAAAAGAACCCAGTTCAGTACAACTCTCACAGATCGTGCATTGAGTTGGTACATGAAACTTGTCCAAGGACTTGCACAACCTAAGCCATTGAATCAGATCAAGAATGCACTAATTGCAGAATTCAAGAAACCTAAGTTAGAATCCCAATGTATCATAGAGATGAAAGATATCAAGAAGAAGGTGGTTGAACCTGTGTGGGAATTTGATCAGAGATTCAAAACCTTGACATGCCGATTGAATTTTTAGATCCCGAATGAACATAGCAAGGAATGGTTCATTGCTGCCCTTCTACCACACATCAGAGTTCCCTTGATGCAACATAAGATTTCTTCACAGGCTGAGGCGTTGGAGATCGCCATGAAGCTAGAATCAGCCCCCATGGGAGAATCCAGTTCAGGTATGAGTCAGATCATGAGTCAGCTAACTGGCTTGTCTCTGTAGATCGAAGATATGAAGAAAGACAAGGGAAAAGATAAAAGAGAAGACATTTGGTGTGTCAGATGCATATCAGAAGGTCATGACAAGGAACACTACCCTTTATTCAATGAATATTTGGCTTTTGGAACTCCGAGCCCCTTGAAGCAAGTCACCTTACCCTGGTGTGAGGTATGCAGGAACAGACATCGTACTGGTGAGTGCTATTATATGCAAAAGTATGTTCAGACACCTACAAATTTGTATTGTACATTCTGTAATTCGGTAGGAAATGATGATAGGGATTGTAGGGCTTATGATCTCATGCATGAAAGGTCAAGAGACATATATAAGATTCAAGGCGAAGTACAACAAGAAGGAAACACTATGCAGTACAACTCTCCAGGAAGAGGAAACTTCAATCCTCGCGGTGGATTCAGAGGAAGAGCTCGAGGAGGAGGAATGAGTAGAGGTCAATGATAGATCATCTGTTATAACTACGCACATCCAGGACACCTCGCAAGGGATTTTCATAACCCTTGTACCACTTGCAGCTACTGCAACTCGTTTGACCATGTTATAGAAGATTGTCCTGTACTCCTACCTAAGCTTCAGGAAAGACGAGGACCTCAGCAGAATCCACAAGTGCAACTGATCTATGATGAACCTCGTGGAGAAGACCCTAGAGTCATTGTTATAACCAGAGGAGGCGTTGTTACAGGAGAAGACAGACTGACCCAAGGGAAGACTACAAAATATTCAGGAATCAGACAAGCTACAGAGAAGACCCAGACCTTTGATGCAAAGAAAGAAAGACAAATATTTGAGGAAGCAAGAAAATAATTTAGAGGAGACCAAGGTTCTTCATCAAAGACAAGACCAGAAGTAAGAGAGTATGGAATGCCTCACACATTTGATCAGTCTGCTTTGCCAAGAGGAGGAAAAGAGGTAAGCAAGCTCATGGAATTTTTACATACTTGTATTAAGTTGATTCAGGATGAAAGCCTTCTACAAGAATTACAAAATTTAATCAGACAATATGAGCAAGGAAAGATAGATCCCTTATTGAATAGGGAAGTACACCAAATCGGTAAGAAGAGAGGGACAAATAAGGAATTATATTTGAATTCTCAAATAGGAGAATACGAGATATACTATGCGGTCCTCGACTTAGGGTCGGAGGTCAATGTCATGATGAAGCAAACTTGGGCACAGATGGAAAAAACAAAGTTGATCTATTCCCCTATCAGGCTTAGGATGGCTAATCAACAAGTTGTCAGCCCATTTGGACGATTGGAGCATGTCCCTATGGACATCGACGGAGTAAGAACATTTGCAAATTTTGAGGTAATCGAAATAGTTGATGACAGTTTCCCTTACCCTGTGTTGTTAGGAATCGATTGGGCCTTCAATAACTCTACTGTTGTTGACTTAAAGAAAAGATGTATGAATTTAGAAGGGAATGGCCTTAGGGTCATCGCAACTTTAGATCCAGATTAAGGTCAGTGATACACAGAGCCCATCAGAGGAGAAGACTATGCATATGCACTATAAAACATCTACAAGCTAACAGCAAGACAACATGATTACATTAATCCTACAACTGATGGGAATCTAAGTCGGCGAAGTGACAGGGCATCCTCATCAGACTCAGAAGAAGCACTGGAGAACTGACAGAACTAGATGTATGAATTATCTACAAGGATATGTGCTAGATTAACTACAGAAGTTCACTGGATCGGCACAATAGTAAGTAACCTACCCACATTTGATGGTCTGAATCCGTTTGAAGCCTTCCTATCAAACTTTGAAGCAAGTGTACCAATAGAACAGAGGTTCTTGGCAATGGATGAGGCCTTGAAAGCTACACCAGCAAGATGGTGGGGGACACTCAAAAGTAATATTACAGATTGGGTACAATGTCATACTATGATGACAGCGTGATTCTTAGCACAAGTAGAAGGCTGTGAAGTTTTCTACACAGGTCGAAGCTGCCCAAAGGACCATGTGCGAAGGTGCAAAGAGGCCTGGAGCGACATTCCGCAAGAATAGTGGGTACACAAATTCATCAACATGTTGGACATGACACCTATCAACTAGTACCTTCAAGCAGAATTACGCCTCATCACTACAAATTGGAAAGGTATGATTCAAAATTTTATAACTACATTCCTATTTAGAATTCAATTTCCTTCGGTAGATAAAACATTATAGATTGTGAGACAAAAATTATTCGAGGAGGTATCTAGCCTTCCCTTAGAACAAGAAGAGGATGAATGGGCTGCGCCTCTCCAGAAACTGCAAGGTTGTTATAACTTCAATGTCGATGAAGAGGATGATCCGAGGAAGGTGAACATCACAGAAACATAAGGCCAGAGAGATGTGGAAGGGCCAAGAGTTGAGTTACCATTTATTGGACAACCGATCAAGATTATGAAAGTCAATATTGGAACAGAGGAGACACTGAATCTTGCCAATGTTAGAGATTATTGGGATGTTGCTACCATTGACAAGATTACTAAGTTGTTGCATGAATATCAGGACTTGTTTCCAACCAAGTTCATTGATATGAAGGGAATTAAAGGGCTTATGGGAGAGATGGGGATCCCTTTAAAACCATATGTTATACCATTCAAATAGAGACCTTACAAATTAAACGCTAAATATAAGGAGAAAGTGAAGATTGAGCTTGACAGAATGCTGGAAGCAGGGATTATAGAACCTGTGGAAGAATCAGAGTGGATTAGCCCTATGGTGGTGAAAGACAAGAAGACATGCGAGATAAGGATCTATGTAGATCTCAGGAAGCTAAACGATGTTTTTTTACATGACCCCTTCCCTACACCATTCACTGACGAAGTGTTATATAACGTGGGAGGACAAGAGGTATATTCTTTTACAGATGGATTTTCAGGATACCATCAGATCCGGATTTCCAAGGAGGACCGCCATAAGACCACGTTTGCCATAGAATGGGGATCCTACCAATATACAGTGATTCCATTCGGATTGAAGAATGTTACAACCATATTTTCCAGGGTGGTGGTCGAAGCATTCAAAGAATTTTTGCATAAATTTCTAGAAGCATATTTTGATGACTGGACTATGTTTAGTTTGTTGAAAAATCACATTGAATGTTTAAGGCTAATGTTGGATAAATGCAGGCAATGTCAAATTGCTTTGAATTTGAAGAAGTGCATTTTCTTTTCACCATTTGGAGTTCTGTTAGGACATATTGTATGTAAGCAAGGACTGTCGGTAGATCCATCCAAGATCATTATTATAATTGATCTACCCCCTCCTACAACAGTTAAATAGTTGTGCACTGCGCTGGGACACACAGGCTACTGCAGGAAGTTCATTAAAGGATATGCTCAGATTACAACACCCATGGAGAAGCTGTTGAAAACGGATTGTCAGTTTAGTTGGACTGAAGAATGCCAGCAGATCTTCGACACATTGAAAGAGAAAATGGTTAATGTGCCCATTCTGGTCTTTCCAGATTGGACCAAGGAATTTCATGTACATTTCGATGCATCTTCCATTACATTAGGAGTTGTGTTAGCACAACCAGGAACAAGAGACATTGACCACCCATTAGCCTTTGCTAGCAGGAAGMTATCTACAACTGAGATTAATTATACCACTACTGAAAGAGAGGGATTAGCCATGGTGTATGCATTGCAGAAATTTCRCCACTATTTGTTGGGAGGACACTTTAAAATGTTTATTGATCACTCTGYGCTGAAATACCTGGTCAACAAGCCAGTGTTGGGGGGAAGGATATGMAGATGGCTTCTGTTGTTTSAAGAATATGATTTTGAGATCATAGTAAAACCAGGAAGAATGAATAAGGGTCCTGACCACTTGTCGAGGTTGGAACATGCAGAAGAGCCCACTAATCTGGAAGATACAYTGCTAKATGCACARCTACTAGCCATTAGAAAGATCGATGACCACTTTGCAGAGATAGTCCAGTTCCTATCAACAGGAATGTCACCTAGTGAGTACACAATTCCACAGAAGAAACAACTAGTAGTGTGCATTGCAGATTTCTCAGTTATAGCTGGAMATCTATACAAGATAGGACCRGATGAGATATTAYGAAGATGTGTTATGGAGGCAGAACGATCRATGATCCTCGCAGAAGCTCATGAAGGAATYGCATGAGGACATTATGCAGGTAAAGCAACTGTGTAGKAGGTTCTTAGAGATGGCCTTTGGTGGCCTACTTTACACCGACATGCTAAAGACTATTCCAGAGCCTGTGATGTATGCCATAGGGTTGGGAAACCATCCAGAAGAGATGAAATGCCATTAGCACCACAAATGGCCCTACAAGCATTTGAGAAATGGGTCATTGACTTTGTTGGACCTATACACCCACCAAGAAAGTGTAGAGAAGCAAGGTACATAATTACAACAGCGGAGTACTTGACCAGATGGGTCGAAGCTAGAGAAGTCAAGGACTGTAGTGCAACTATAGTTGCGCGCTTCATATTTGATGACATCATAACCAGGTTTGGATGCCCAAAGATTTTTATGAGTGATCAAGGAACACATTTCATGAATAAGACAATTGAAGCCTTGATTGAATAATTTACAGTCCAACATCAGAAGAGAACACCATACCATCCTCAAGCAAATGGGATAGTTGAAGCATTCAACAAGATCTTGGAGACAACACTAACCAAGATTTTTTGTGTGAACAGAGATGATTGGGATTTAAGAGTACCAACAGTGTTATGGGCCTATAGAACCACTTGCAAGAAGCTAACAATGCAGACCCCCTTCAAGTTGGTATACGGTCTTGAAGTTGTTGTTCCAATGGAATATCTGGTACCAAGCCTGAGAATTGTTGCTTTTACAAATATGGATGACACTGGAGCTATTCAAGAGAGGCTCGCACAGTTGGTTGAACTTGAGGAAGATCGATTCATTGCAGGATTCCATTAGTAAGTTCAGAAGGAAAGAGAGAAGGCCTACCATGACATGCACATAAAGCAGAAGGCATTTGGACAAGGAGACCTAGTGCTGGTCTATGACAACAAGTTCATAAAACATCCTGGAAAGTTCAGAATGCATTGGCTCGGACCATATGAGATCGCCTATGTCACAGAAGGAGGAGTTGTGCAGCTGAAGACGTTAAAGGGAGAATGGAAGGAAGGATTAGTGAATGGGAGTCGACTGAAGTTGTATTATGACAACCAGCTGCCTCAAAGCTCTTAGTAGAAGCATGAAGAAAAGGGTCTAGGTACCAGGTGCAGTTGAAACTGGGTACCAGACACAGAAAAGATAGTTTTCACAAGGGATGGAGAGGAGGCAAAGAGCAGAACACAGAGGCTGCACTGCATAGCCTGGAGTCGAAGTAAAATAGGAAGATCAGATCTGAAGTGCCTTTGGGTGATTCACAAGTGAGTGTTGGGGGCCTGTTGGCCCTTGGTTAAGGAAGCAAGTGAAGATCAAGGAATAAAAGGGAGAAAGCAAACTTCACGGAAGACATTGTGACTGATACTAGGTCGAAGTGAGCAAAAGATCAGAAAAGATGGAGCGAAGCCCGAGAAAGCAAGTCGTTGGAAGAGGAGACCGGGGATGACAAATAAGCAAGGAAGAAGGATCGTGGACATGTCATCAAGTGGAAAAATCCATTGTTGGATGCTTTGGAGCACCACACGAGAAGGAAGGAAAGGCAGGCTGGCGAAGCCTTGAAAAATATGGGTCAAGTTGACCTAGGGTTTTAGACACCTAGGGTTTTGGACACCTAGGTTTCATCCTAAGGCTATCGATGAATGATTTTAATGTATAAATAGAGGTCTAAAGGGCCTAGGTTGGGTTGGTACAACAATATTGTATTGTGGCTGTTAGTATCAAGTTAGGCGAGAGATGAGTATTGTGTGAGAGGGAAGTGTTGAGTACGAGAGCCTTCTGAGTTGTAGGATCTTCAGTTGGGTGCAAAGATCAACCCTGCAGCTGGGTGCGCGGGGAGAGGAGAAGAGAGAATATATGCTAGCTAAGAGCGCAGACAAGAACTGTATGCTTTAACCTAATATAATATAGCACAATTCTGTGGACGTATCCCTAGAGAGAGGGTGAACCACGTATATTTTGTGTTGTATGAGATTGGTATTTTGTATTTGTCATTGATATACTGTGATTGCATTACTGCTTCAGATATGATAGGTAGATGTGCATAATATATCTAAGTTGATAAGTGATATATGAATGATGTGTTGTTCTTGTGTTAGATCCACTTGATATTCCCTTTGGTTGTAGACATCTTTGTCCTGCAACCCCTTCATAACTGCTTCGGGTGAGACTGCATCTACTTCGCAGGTGTTGCCGAAAGGTCCAGTAGTTAGGGCTTGTTGGTGCGCTCTTGTTGTTGAACCCTGGGTTTGCCCCTGTACCAATACAAAGCTCCTAACTTCAATGACATTGGTAAGAACTGACCACTTGAGGATGACCTCAATTTGCAGACATTAGTAAGAATTGGCCTCCATCTAGTGACATTAGTAGGAACTAGCCACTTGAGGATGGAATCCTCTAATATATTGAGCTACGTGTTCTTTCATTCTAAGCCGATACACGTACCTTTGTAAGTTGGCAATTGTCCTCCCAACACCAAAATGTCTTGCAACCTTGGAGGTGTGATCCTCTTTAATAAGTTGCATTATCTCACCTTTAGGGACACAGACTTTGTATAACTTGTAGAGAAATCTATTCTAGATATGATAGTATGCATTACCATCACCTTCTTCTACACAAATTTGGCAATGTAGCTATTGAAACACCTCGTTAAAGTCCTCATCTTTTGTATATGCCTATTTGTATGCATAATGGGTAAAATGATCCATGTGCATAAGAGTTTCCAAAGCTCTAATATTGGATGTGGGTGGCCTTTAAAGCATGTCTATCAACTTACTAATACTGCCCTTTTTATATTTGATGATTAGATAAAACTGCTACAAAAAAACCCATCTAGTTGCAATGTATGGTTTGTTGAAGCTTACTTTGGACCTAAAAATGTTGCAATGTTTGGTGATGAGTGTGGATAATGGTCTCCTTTCCCATTAGATAATGCTTCCACTTCTTAACAACTTGAACCAGGGCATAGAGTTCCTTACCATACATAGAGTAGTTTAGGGCTCCCCCATGAAACATTTCAGAATGATAGAATACCATCTTACCTCCTTGCATCAAGATTGTTCACATAGCATATCCACTTGCATATGTCTCCACTTTAAAGGATTCTACAAGTTAGGCAATGAAAGGACTGGTGCTTGATTGATATTTTGTTTCATCTCATAAAAAAAAAAAAATGTTTATTTTTCCCCATTGGAAACTCTTACCACTGGTTGTTATGGTATGGAGTGGCATAGCTACCATTGGTTGTTATGGCATGGAGTGACATAGCTACCACTAAAAATGATGCTATGAACTTCCATGGGTACTGTGTTTCCCCAACAAAGCTACTAGCTTCAGTGATATTAGTAGGAACTAGCTACTTAAAGTTGGAAACCATTTAATATGAGTGAAAATTTGCTTGACCATTAGTTTTAACAAAAAATAAAAATAAGTTATGTTAATATAATTATAAAATAGATTTGGTTTCAAACCATTTAATATGAGTGAAATTTTGCTTGAACACTATCTTAAGAAGTATTGTTATTATTTGTGGGAGGTTTGTGTCACAAGGTTGAAGATAAGTTATAGTTCTAGAGGATAGAGGATAAGTTATGGTTCTAGTTAATGACACCATGACTTGTGTTAGCGAAAGTAAGATGGTTGTATATGGTTGAGGCTTCTTATGGCTCATAAAGACAAGTAAATGGATCATAAAATTATAAGCATTATTTAGTGTAAGGTCTAGATAAAGTCATTTAGAATATTTTTTGTTTAAAAAAATTGTATTATTATCAAAGAGATTTATAATTACATGTATATTATTACTAAAGTAGTTGGTTCTATTATCACGTGGAATTGATTGGGTCAAAAAGTCTTTAGGTTTTTTTTATTTTGAGTCATTAATGTTGTTTTAATTTTTTGTCTTTATCTTTTTCCTATAATCATTTTTGGGTTTTGACACAAATAATCTAAAGAGTAGTGTGGAGGTTGGTCTATACTCCTTGGGTTACATCATGATCATCACGATAAGTTGGACAAGCCATCACCTTTAGTATAGTTTATGCCTCCACTACCACCCTGACATGTCACCTCTTCCATCATGTACATAGACCCCTCCACTTTGTCCCTTTAGCCGTTAGAAGGTCAAATCATGCTCATTTTGTATGCCGCCATCTCATCAGACAGTTTGCAGCGCATCCAAAGTACATTATGCTTTCATCACCGTCATTGCACTCATGAGCCTTGTCAGACAATATCTCCTTTTTTTTTAGCACTTATATTTTTAAAAATATAGCCTAGGATTTCATCATTAAAGCTTTTAACTGTTTTTTCCAAGCTTTCAAATTACTTCTATCTCGGCGCTGCAAACATTGGTGCTTTCAGACAGGCGCTATGGAAATTGCTGCAAATTGGCTGGAGAAAGTGAGTTGGAGGTTAGACCATCTGCAAACAGACTTATTCAAGCTCAAGGATATAATTCTTCAAGTCATAGCCACCAGGTACTCCATGAGTGTTTTTAGCTAAATTGGAGGACATGAAAGGATTTGTTTATCGTTTCTTCTCTTAGGCATTGCGAAATCGTGATCTGCACTGCAAACTTTCCCACTTACCCTGTTGTCACAATCTCAACCAATTGCATGATCTTTGAGCTTCTTTTTAACCAAAGCCTTAAACAAACCTTGGTTTCAAACCACCTTTCATATCTCATGTCCAAATTGTTCATGATTGCAGCTACGTGAGACATTCTCCAAACACAAACCTGAGAGAGAGCCCCTGAGAGGGGTGTGTGATTCCTATATGAGATAGAGATGGAACGTAGAGATGGCATCATCCTTACAGAGAGTTGAGAAGAGCTCCAGATGATTCTCTTGTGTAATGCAATGAGAAAGGAGATCTGCAGAGTTGGGCATGCATGTGGCTGAGCACAAGGTGAACATGTGAAATCCCAAAGTGTTGCATCGTCATGAGAACATAAATAAAGATGATGTATTATCCTAATTTGATCAAAAGACTTGATGAGAAACTCCAGATGAATCTCCTATGTAATGCAGTGGGAAAGAAGATCTGTTGAGTGGACGTTCCTGTGGATGAGCACAGGTGAACATGATCCTAGTGGCTTAGCACTAGTGAAGAAGTGGTTCTTTTGTGTAATGAAATGAGCCATAGATATGGACATCCATATGGATGTGCCCCTAGTGGATGATCACTAGTGGGTGTATAAGATCCCTTGTTATATTTTTCAAGAGTCGGCATGCCTGTAACCCTAATTGTAATGTAAAGGGCACAGGTCGGCCCCACCCTAATGTAATTAATTAATGTAAAAGATAATTAATCTGGTTATTATTAATTATAATGTGACTTAGAGAGGTCTGCCCTGTTGTGCCAATAGACACTTTTGTTGATAGGTCAATTCTAATATAAGTAAAGGTAGATTCCCCGTTGTGGAATCATATCTTTCATGTGAGTTTGGAAATTTCAGCAAGTACACCTTCTTGGGAAAATTGTGCACCTCTCTTGGGCGCTAGTCTTCTAGGGTTTGAGCACCCTCTTGTGTGCTAGGTTTTATTGGTGGTGAAGGTATTTCTCTTGAAGAATATAGCAAAGGATTTTGGTTGGGTTTTCTTCCCTTGTTGAGAATGGTTTCCTGGATACTTCTTGTGTTCTTGTGCATGGTGTTTCTTCTTGTGATATTGGTTGCTGCAACATTATTGTTTATGGTTAAGTGAAATTATAAAAATAGAATGAAATTCATGCTTAACCTTTCATATTGAAAAATAAACATGGTATCAGAGCATAGGTCTTGAAGAACCCATTGCACAAACACTTTCCAAGCATCCTCTCTCTCTTCTGCAAAAACTGTACAACCCTTCTAGGGTTCCCAGAAAATCCGTACGACCTACTCTTCTGAGGGTTTCCAACACTTGAAACTTGGACGTTGAGGCTAAAAAATACATAGGTGTGGATGGCCTCCTTCAACGCACCTCCAACAAGTATCAAATTGCAATTCCAAGCATTTTGACTTTTTGGCCCTAGGGTTTCTAGTGTTTCACTAATTTTTGCAGAAGATTTCAGAATTGTGTTTCTGCAACTCTTTGAAGAAGATCTTTAGCTTACCAAGGCTATCATATTTATCTAAGGCCTATTTTTGGCAGTCATCAATCCAACAAAACCTAAAAGTGCTAGCATAGCCTAGTCGTTAGGTTTTCTAGCCTAGTTGACAAGGGTTTGTGAAGAATCCAAAATGAGCAAAATCATGATGGGAGGCAAGCTTGATGATTCAATTAAACTCAATTCTAGGAAGACAAGACTGCAAATAAATGAAGACATAAACATCTCAACACTCTCGGGTATGGTCCCTACCAATGATAATACTTGGTTAATTGATAGTGGTGCCTCCAGGCACATGGCCAGTCTTAGAAATCACCTAACAGATTTCCTTGAGAAAGAGACACATCTACATGGTGTTATTGGAGATGATGCCAGATATAATGTGAGAGGAATTGGAACTTCTACCTTCAAACTAGATTCAGACATCGAGCTTCAATTAGAAGAAGTACTATATGTACCTGGAATGAAGAGGAACCTTGTCTCTATTTCTGCCTTGGAAAACAAAGGCTATAAGATTACCTTCTCAAAAGTAAGAGTTCTTGCATGGCACAAAGACTCTCATATAAGTTCTACCAGGGTAATTGGTGTCTGAGAAAACAACTTGTACATATTAACCATCAAACCAGTCCAAGCCTTATTACATGACACTATCAGCTTGAGTGAGCTATGGCATAGAAGACTTTCTCACATTCATTATAGATCTCTTTCATCTCTAGGGAAAATGGTAACAGGTCTACCAGAAATACAGATTCAACATAAAGGTGTTTGCAAATGTTGTTCCCTTGGAAAAAATGTTAAAGGATCCTTCCCAAGCAGTGACAATAGATCCAAGGAAATCTTGGAATTGATACATTCATACATATGTGGGCCAATGATTGTTGCATATCTAAATGGGTACTTATACTATGTACTCTTCATAGATGATCACTCCAGGAAAACTTGGATTTACTTTCTAAAGAACAAGGATTGAGTCCTTGCAAAATTTTAAGAATTCAAAGCTCAGATTGAGAACTAGACCAGAAGAAAAATAAAAATATTAAGATTGGATAATGGAGGAGAATACACCTCAAAAGAATTCAATAGTTTTTGTATTGAAGCAGGAATCAAGAGGGAGTTCACAGTTTCTTACAACCCTCAACAAAATGGGGTAGTTGAAAGGAAAAACAAAACTATCATTGATGCAACAAAAGAAATGATACATGATCAGAGTCTACCTATGACTCTATGGGAAGAAGCATGCATGACAATAGTATATGTTCAAAATAGAAGCCCTCATCAAATCCTAAAGAACATTACTCCAGAAGAAGCCTTCACCGGAGTGAAGCCTGAGATTGGACACTTCAGAATATTTGGATGTCCAATATACCTTCATGTACCCAAAGAAAAGAGATCCAAGCTAGAACCTTCAGGAAGGAAGGGCACATTTGTTGGATACAGTGAATCCTCAAAATCTTATCGAATCTACATTCCTGGTCAGAGACAAATGGAAGTAAGAAAATATGTTACTTTTGAAGAAGAAGTAGCCTTCCAGAAATCCAGAGAATCTCGGATGGAAATTGATAGTGAGAGAATACCTTCTCCCCCTTCAGCAGTTTTTAGAGGGAGACAAATATTATTCCAAATGATCCAATAGCTCTAGTTGATCCAGTTGTTCCAGCCGATTTAGTTGCTCCAAGCAACATACCCAGAAATATTACATTTGGACATAAAAGGCATTCTTGGGCTTGAAAAACTCTACAAGAAGCAGAAGGGCATAAAGCCCCACTAGGAAAAACCAAAGAGAGCAAAATACCAAAGATATTCCGAAGCTATCTTTCAGCCATGACCCACATTATTGACTCAGAGCCAACTTGTAATGGAGAAGCTTCAAGTGAACAAGTATGGCAAGATTCCATGATTGAAGAATACCAATATATATTAAAAAATCATGTATGGGATGTTGTTCCAAGACCAGAGGGAAAGTCTGCAGTGACTTCCGAATGGATTTATAAAATTAATCATGTTGTTGATGGAAACATCGAAAAATACAAATAAATATTTGTGGCCAGAGGGTTTTCACAAGTAGAGGGAGTTGACTATGATGAGACTTTTTCACCAATAGCCTGATACACCTCCATCCGATCTATCATTGCACTAGCTGCTTCCATGGGTTGGAAGCTACATCATATGGATGTAAAGACAACCTTTCTCAATGGTGAAATTGCGGAAGAAGTTTATATTGATCATCCAGAAGGATTCGTTGTACACAATGAAAGATCTCATGTATGCAGATTGAAGAAATCCCTATATGGTCTAAAACAAGCACCATGTGGCTTGGTAGGAGAAAATGGATGGATTTTTGATGAGTTTGGGCTTCAACAAAAGTGTTGTTGATCCAAACTTATATTATCACATTGATGGCAATGAGTGTTTGATTTTGGTCCTATATGTGGATGACCTTTTCCTCACTGGTTCATAGAGACTCATTGATGAATGGAAAAAAAGCATTGACTGCTAAATTTGAAATGAAGGATTTGGGCTTGATGCACTACTTCTTAGGACTAGAAGTATGGTAGAGAACAGATGATATTTTCCTAAGTCAAGGAAAATATACTATGGAGATACTGAAAAAGTTCGGCATGAAAGAATGCAAATCCATGCCCACTCCAATGGTAATGGATTTGAAGAAAATGAGTAATACTGTTGCAGGAGATGTAGATCCACACTTATAATGACAATTGATTGAATCATTGATGTATATGGTTAACACCATACTGGACATTTTCTATGTCGTAAATGTGCTTAGCCAGTTTATGAGCCAACCAAGACAGACACACTAGATAGCTGCAAAACGTGTATTGAGATACTTACGAGGCTCAATTGGTTTTGGCTTGAGATATGTCTCTAGTGTGGACTTGAGCCTGCAAGGATATGCCGATACAGATTGGGCAGGAAGCGCAGTAGACAGAAAAAGCACCTCTAGTTGTTTCTTCACTTTAGGTTCTGTCATGGTTTCCTGGTGTAGCGGAAAACAAAGCTCTGGGGCATTAAGCACCACAGAGGAAGAGTACATTGCATTGAGTGTAGTAGCCCTCAAAGCAGTGTGGCTTCGCAAACTTCTGAATGACTTGTTCGATCATGAGATGGATCCCAGAGCTGTGTAAAGCTCTCTGAGAACCTTGTGTTTCATGACAGATCAAAACACATTGAAATAAAGTATCACTATATCAGAGACATTGTGCAGAGGAAAAAAATACACATGCAATATCTTCATACTCATGAACAAATCGCAGATATCTTCACCAAACCACTTGCCGAGACAAAGTTCGAGTATTTTTGTGAGAGACTTGGCCTGGTGGAAAATTCCTCCCTAGTTGAGAGGGAGTGTTGATGATTGTAGCTACATGAGACATTCTCCAGACACAAACATGAGAGAGATCCCATGAGAGGGGTGTGTGGTTCTTATCTGACACAGAGCTGGAACATAGAGATGGCCTCTTCCTTACAGAGAGTTGAGAAGAACTCCAAATGATTCTCCTATGTAATGCAGTGAGAAAGGATATCTGCAGATTTGGACGTGCATGTGGCTGAGCACAAGGTGAATGTGTGAAATCCCAAAGTGTTGGGTGTATCATCATGAGAACGTAAATGAAGATGATTTATTAGCCTCCTCTGAGCATAAGAGTTGATGAGAAACTCCAGATGACTTTCTTGTGTAATGTAGTGGGAAAGAAGATCTGTTGAGTGGACGTGCCTATGGAGATGCTTGTGCACGAGAAGAGGTGAACATGATCCTAGTGTCTGAGCACTAGTGAAGAAGTGGTTATTCTATGTAATGTAGTGAGCCAGAGATATGGAAATCCCTATGGATGTGCCCCTAGTGGATGATCACTAGTGGGTTTATAAGTTCCCTTGTTATATTGTTCAAGAGTCAGACCTGCCTATAACCCTAATTGTAATGCAAGGGGTACACATTGGCCCCACCTTAATGTAATTAATAATTAATGTAAAAGATAATTAATCTAGTTATTATTAATTATAATGTGACTTAGAGAGGTCGGCCCTGTTGTGCCAATAGACACTTATGTTGATAGGTCAAGTCTAATATAAGTAAAGGTAGATTCCTCATTGTGGAATCATATCTTTCATGTGAGTTTGGAAATTTCAGCAAGTACACCTTCTTGGGAAAAGTTCACACCTATCTTGGGCGCTAGTATTCTAGGGTTTGAGCACCCTCTTGTGTGCTAGGTTTTATTGGCGGTGAAGGTCTTTCTCTTGAAGAATATAGCAAAGGATTTTGGTTGGGTTTTCTTCCCTTGTTGAGAAGGGTTTCCCAGGATACTTCTTGTGTTACCTGTGCATGGTGTTTTTTCTTGTGATCTTGGTTGTTGCAACATTATTGGTTATGGTTAATTGAAATGCTAAAAAGGAATGAACTTCATGCTTAACCTTTCTTATTAAAAAATCAACACAGATGATTCTACTTACTTACCTTAGCATTGTGAACCCCCTGTTCTGGTGCTGCAAACTCTGTGCAACAACTTGGCGCTACGAATCCCCTGTCCCAGAAATTTTTACACAACCCTTTTCAAACGGATTCTCATTTTCAATATTAAGATTGTATAGTCCGAGATTCAAAATTTGTTGGCTTCTAAAATCATTGTGAATTTTTGCAAGAGAATGGTGAAATGATGAACAAGACCTTTTTGCAGAAAGTTGTTTTCTTATACATTCATGATTCTGTGTAACCTTCCTTCATCTACATGTATGTAAGCTATCTTTCCTTATAACTGGAGGTCAAATAGGCTGATAAACATATTGATCCTTATACAAAGCAATTCCTTTGAGAAATATCATCCATCAAAACCCTAGTCCTTTGTTTTTTTCTTGGTTTGCCTCTTGCATCATTTTAATTGGTGGTAAAAGTTTCTTCATATGACATCAATGGATACTCCACAACAAAATAAGGCTCACAAGGGAGGGGAAATTGTGAGGACTGAACCCTATGACATGCAGTTTTTTGTTGTTGAATCCCTGATTAGGGAAGTCTTCCAAAGAGTGGGATGTTTTAATTTATGTCAGAATATGTAGAGGGGGCACCCTGAGGTGGCTAGGGAGTTTTATTTGAATTTTGATGGAACCAAAACTAAAGTTGGCACACTTGAACTTGAGGTATCTGAAGTGACCATAGCAGCAACTACTGAAATACCAAATACTGGTGAAAGGTGGTTTAAGACCATGAACCTAAATGCAGCCTTCTCCAAATAATTTCTTAAACTAGAATGTCAGGGAGATAATCTATCAAAAGGAGTGCCCGGGAGAAACATGATTGAAGGTTTTGATAAGATGCTAAGGGTAATCCAAAGATATTTTACCTGTGAAGGCAGATTCAACATGATTTATCAGTACCACATAAGAATCTACTGCACTTCACAAGTAAATATCTCATGAATCTTCCTTTCTATTTGCTTAGAAGCATTGGAAAAATGGTTGACAGAGTCAGTAGAAACTCCATCAACTAAAGCCATAGGCACAAAAGGAAGGAGGTTACTTTTCCCTTCACCATTTTTTGTAGTTAAAGCTAAAGTTAGGAGGCCTTTCACCAGGTCATCAACAAAGAAATAAAGTATTGAAAAAGAGAACATAGTGGAAGCTCCAATCAAGAGAAAAGGTAAAGGGAAAGTTGTAGTTGTTGAAAATCACATTGAGGTTATAGACATAACCACTCCTCCAGAAAACCCTACCTTCAAAAGGCTGAACAAACAACTTAAAGAGGCTAGAAATGAAATTGCTAATTTGAAAGGAGAAGGGTTGGTTGAAAGGAAAAAGTTGAATGATCTTATGGATATGTATCTGGAAACTATTGATAAGGCCAGGTTTGTAGAAAAAAGGTTTCTGCCCCTCCATAGGCAAATTAAGAATTTATATAGACAAAACAAAGATTTACAAGCTCAGATCGAAAATTTTAAACTAGAGCTGCAACCTTTTAAGGAAGAATTAGCCAAAAGGAATTTGAATGTGTTGGCCCAAGCTGCCACCAGAAGGAGTTCCAGACTGAGGAAGTAAAAGTGAAATGTCTTAAAGAGTTTCAGTTTTGGATAATGCTTGTTCCTTGCATTTTTGAAGATTTTGAGGAAGTATGATGCATATGACTGAGTTTTTGACTCATACATCAAATTATGAAATTTCTGCAGGCATCCCTAACTCTGCAAATGGATTTTTGATGTTTTGGAGGCCTTCTAAATACTTTAAGCAGTTACAAGAAAGTTCACAGTGTTTGGTGCTGCGAACTGTTTTATGCAGTCATGTGTTGTGAACTTCGTTGCGAACTAGCTGATACAATTGGTGCTACAAGATATGTTGTGAGCTCCTATTTTGAAGGTTTCAATAGAATCAACGATTTCCAGATGGCTAAGGGAGTGTGGGACAGTTGCTTGAAGGTTAGTTAAAGCTGGAAGGACACTTGGAAAGAAGAGAAATCTGCTCAAAGGACACTTCATCATGCAATATTGAGGATGTTAGGATAGTTTCCAGCATTAGCCTTATTTGTACCAGTTTGTTATTTCCATTTGTACATCTATAATTACTTCAGTTTCTGGTGGGAGAATCCTATGCTAGTAGATGGGGCTCAAATTGTACAATTGTCATTCAGATCCTAGGCTATAAGAGGGGCATTAGAACTCATTGTAGTGGTTCGAATGGTTGATGTAAGACTCTTTTTTAGTGATATTGATGTAGCAAAGCCTGCTCTAGTTTTATGTATAAGACTTGATGATTTTTTGTGTAATGGAAGTCAATTATTTCATGCCATCCCGTTTCTCTCTCACTGTAAAATTTACTGTCATTGAATGATTCAAATGATGTTTTATAGTTGTATTGCAATGAAGGTTTGATTGTGATGTTCTTATAACTTTTCTCAGATTTTTCGATTTGGTTTAAGAAGTTCTTGTATCTAAATATTTTCCTTCCTTTGTCTACCGGTAAAGCTTGATGCTAGTGGTAGACTTACTTCACTTTCTCACTAAAGTCTTCCTTCTATCCACATTAATCCTTAAAAACCTGATCCAAGTTAGACAATACCTCTTTTGATAATGCATCTTATCTAGAATTTCCTGTGGTTTAACATTGTTGGGCTGAGTTTTATCTATTTGACACCTTATTTTAAAACTTATCTTATAAACCTATTGATGAGTACCGAGCTTGCACTTTAGCAGTCAAAGTGCAACTTTCAGTGCTAACATTCTTGGTGTTGTCGTCAGGGAACGGATTGAAAACATTTCCCTGGGATTGAACAACAAAGAAATACTGATTTTGAGGGTGCATAGTAATCAGTACATTAAATACTGCAGTTTTCACCTGACAACTCCATTGTTTCAGTTGTGGCTCCTAAAGACAGACACATGAGGTCTACCCCACATTTACCTCTGGCTACACCTGAAGTTGACAAAGAGAAGATCATCAAGAAAGGAAAATCTTCTCAAGAAGGTTTTTCAGCTGTTGTTTCAAGTACTACTGGAAATTTTCCTAATTCTACTTTTAAAACACCAGTAGTTGTATCTAGTGCTCCTCTTTTACCTTTTGTTGAAACTCCTAGAAATTTAAATATTGAATATTTCCCTGTAAAATATTCCTCTTTTTCTCCCCAGTTGAAAGAAGAAAGTTTTGAAAGTTTTGAAGTGCTTGCCTCACCTGATATTGTAAGTTGGTTCAGACTTGAGAGCTTAGAGGATTTTCCTACCCTAGGTTCTCCTTTTCCTCCCTCTCTTAAACTGGTTGTGACCAAAGCAAAAGGAACCTCAGTTCCCTTGGAATCTCCACCATCCTCTTCCAAGACTCATCCTCTCCTTGTTAAAACTGAAACTTCCCCATCCTATACTCCTCCTTCTCCCAAGCTACACATCATCCAGACTGCAGTTGTACCAATCAAGAACCAGTCTCCTACTTATTATCCTAGAATTTATAATCCTCCTTTTCATAATCCAATGGCAGGTGCAAGCCTTCCTAGAAATAGGATGGATGCCATAGTGGCTGCTAGGTATGCTCCTCTTGTGTTGCATCGACCTATGAATGCTCTCCCAGTTGGAGACTATCTTAAGTACATACCCAAGTTTATAGAAGAAGAGGACATAACTACAGAGGAGCACCTTGCAGCTTTTTATAGCTATGCTAACGATATTAATATTGAAATGAGGATGTTTGGATGAGATTTTTTGTACAAAGCCTTGATGGTGAGCCTAGGAAATGATTTAGGGGTTTAACTCATGGATCAATTGTTGGAATTGAAGCCTTGGATGATGCCTTTCTAAGGCATTGGGGTGATAAGAAATATTTCTTGTATTATATTACCGAGTTCGGGTCACTCACGAGAAAAGAAGGGGAATTTGTTTCAGATTTTTCAAAGAGATTTAATAAAATTCCCATAGAGATTCAACCTACTAAAACCTCTGCCAAGATAACCTATGACAGTGCATTTGACCCTGAATTTTTCCTCCTATTGAGAGAAATGAGATCTACCTCATTAGTTCATATGCAAGATGCAACCTTGGAGGTAGAATCAAACATATTGGCAGCTGATAAGATCAGAGGAAAATATGATAGAGATAGGAGAAAAAATAGAACTGGAGCTTTAAACTCTAATTCTTTTGGTGTTAACCCTCAGGTAGATCAACTAACAAAGTTGGTTAAATCACTTTCTGCTGAAATGGAAAAAATGAAGCTTGAGGGAAGACAGAATAATAGAAACACACAAGATACTGGTAACAGAGGAAATTTCAAGAGACAAAATAATGCCCCTCAGATCCTTTAAAGAGATCAAAGAAATAGGGATGACCAAAAAGTTCAGACCTCTCTTCAAAATAACATGGTTGATGATGAAGTAGGAGAGGATGAACAAACATATCCATAAATTCACTATTTGGGTGATACCTCCCCATCCCCTCATCCAACTCAGTCTGCATATGAAGAGTCTCTTATGGAAAGCCAGTTGAATGAATTGAGTAAAGGGGAGAAAACTTATGAAAACCAAAATAAATACAACTTGAGGTCAAAAAAGAAGGATGGAAATCCTAGTACATCTGATCAACCCAAGAAAATAGAAAATTCTACTAAAGTTGTGGCTTCTAGAAGCAAGGGATAAGAGGAACAAAATCATAAAACGGTGATTAAGGCCCCTGTTCCATAAATTAAGGAGATTCTTAAATCTCCCTCTTCCTTCAGTTTTGAGAATGAAATTCAAAAGATAAAAATTCCAGTGCCATTTTTAGAAATGATTAAAAATGAAGAGTTTAAAAGGTACCTTTCCAAGATGCTACAACTTGAATCTTCCTCCAATTCCACAGATTCAGTGAGCTTACAAGATGAAAAACCAACAATCATATTGGGACCATTGGTAGAAGATAGGGATGACTCTTCTCCTCCCTTTTACAGATCATTGAATATTCATGATAAATTTTTTCACAACTGCTTGATGGACTTAGGTGCATATCATAACCTTATGCCTAAAACTGTCATGGATGAGCTAGGTCTAGAAATTACTAAAAACTATCATGACCTATACTCATTTGATTCTAGGAAAGTGAAATTCCTTGGAGTGATCAAAGACCTGGTTGTTACCTTGTTTCAATTGCCCATGAAGAGTGTGGTCATGGATATTGTAGTGGTTGATGTCCCCCCTAAGTTTGGAATGCTATTGTCAAGATCTTAGATTAAGAGACTAGGGGGAACTTTGCAGATGGAACTTTCATATGCCGTTATTCATGTGTTTGGAGGAGAGCATAGAAGGATTTATAGGGAAGCACAACTAGATTACATCATCAGTGATGAAGCTATTCCTACAAACCATCCAATTTATGCAGTTGACATTGATCTAGGATCCAATATCCTACAACACACTGATGCTCCTCAATCACCCATTGAAATAAGAAAACAACCTATTAAAACTTGTGAGACACCTCCTCAAGATACCCTAGTGTGGAATATGTTCTTTGATGGGGCCTCTTCTAAAGAAAGTGTTGGTGCTAGAGTGGTTTTTATTTCTCCAACTCAAGAAATCATATCCTTGTCTTATAAACTAGAATTTGAAACCACAAATAATGTTGCAGTGTATGAGGCTCTTGTCTTGGGTTTGAKGGATGTTAAATATATGAAGATTGAGGAGTTAGMAGTTTTCAAAGGTGTTAAACTAATTGTGCATCAGGTTAAAAAACTGTATCAAGAAAAACATCCCAGATTGAGGACTTACATAAATGAAGTTTGGGATCTTACTAACAATTTTTTCTTAGCTTTTAACATCTCTTTTKTTCTAAGCACAGAGAATGTTATGGTAGATTCTTTGGTTGTTTCTGCAAGTAACTTTAAGATCCCTTTTCCCCCCAAGCTCAAGTATGATGTGGAAGTAAAGTATAGACCCTCTAGACATGACAATGTCAAACATTGGAAGGTCTTTGAGGATGATATTGAGATTAAGAGATTCCTGGAAACAGTGGAAGAGTTTTCTGCTCTTCACATTTATCAAGATCAAGATGATATAAAAATCCCTCATGTTGATATTTTCCTCAACAAAATTGCAGACCACAAGATTTTGCAATTTCCCAGTAACCATATTCCCAAAGGATTGGTCCCTTTGGAGAGATTATTTGACAGAAATGATGTTGCAGTGAAGGTTAAAGGTTCAAATGAAGAAGTTGATGTGACATAATGCAACTTAGGTACATAGGAAAATCCCAAGTATGTCAAGTTGTCTAGCAGTTTATCAAAGGAACAAAGGTCTGAGTATGTGAAGTTATTAAAGGAGTTTGTTGATTTATTTTCTTGGAAATATGAAGATATACAAACTTATGATACAAGCATCATTGGACATAAAATTCCTTTGAAAGATAATACCAAGTCATTTAGGCAGAAACTAAGACAGATAAATCCCATGTTGCTGCATATTATGGAAAAGGAAGTCAAGAAGTTGCTTGAAGCTAATATCAGCATACCTTTAAGGTACTCCGAGTGGGTGGCCAACCTAGTCCCTGTGAGAAAAAAGAATAGTGAAATCAAACTTTGTGTTGATTTCATAAATCTAAATAGAAGTTCCAAGAAATATAATTATCCCTTGCCTAAGATGGAACATATTTTGCAGAGGGTGACTGGTTCAACAAGGTTGTCCATGATTCATGGCTTCTCAGGCTACAGTCAGATCTCTGTCCTACTTGAAGATAGAGAGAAAATAACTTTCACTACTCCTTGGGGAATATTTATGTATGCTAAAATTCCCTTTGGTCTAATGAATGCAGGGGAAACCTTCCAGCAAGCAATGGATATTGCCTTCATTGGATAAAAGGAAAAAAAATTGGTCATCTATTTGGATGACATTACAGTGTTCTCAAGGTCTGATAAGGAACATTATCATCATTTGAAGAAGGTTTTCCTAAAATGTAGAAAGTTTGGGTTGTCTCTCAATTCTAAGAAGTCGTTGTTTGCTATGAAAGAAGGAAAAATGTTGGGACACATTGTCTCAACATGAGGGGTAAGGATTGATCCAAGTAGAGTAGAGGCCATCAAGACTCTGTCTCTTCCTAGGTCCAAGAAGGATATCTAGTCTTTCTTGGGTAAAATATTTTTTTTGAGAAGATTCATCTCTAACTTTGTTGAATTGGTTAAGTTTATCACATCTATGCTTAGAAAGGGAAATGAGGTGAAATGGACTGTTGAAGCTTGGAATTCTTTTGATCAAATCAAACAAGCATTGACTGAGCAACATGTTCTCATCAACCTTGATTATTCAAAGAAATTTCTGATATTTTCTTTTTCCTCACATGACACATTGGTTGTTGTCCTTCTTCAAAAAAACATAGATGGGATGGAGCATCCCATTTCCTTTTTCAACGAGGAATTAAGGGATGCAGAGGTGAGGTATGATATTATGGAAAATCATGCTTATGCTTTGGTTAAATCCCTTAAAGCCTTAAGGGTAAATATTATGCATTCCAGGATTATTTCCTAAGTCCCATAAGCTTCTGTGAAGGAAATACTAATCCAACCTAACATAGATGGAAAAAGGAGAAAGTGGATTGCCAAAATTCTAGAGTTTGACCTTGAAATGAAGCCTACTAAGTTGGTGAAAGGGAAAAGTTTAGCTAGATTGTTGGCTGAATCAAACTACAAAGCATTGGGGGTTAATTTCATGAACCTAAACTCTAAAAGCCAGCAAATTGATATCCCTGATAATAGCTCACATATCAGTCCAAACTTGGCAGAATGCACTTGGTACAAAGACATTATTCATTTCTTGCAAAAGTTCCAGCCTCCTAATGGTTTGGAGAAGAACAAGGTGAGAGCATTGAAACTCAAAGCAATCAGATATTGTCTCATTGATCACATATTGTATTTGATAGCTCCTCTAGGGGTTCTCTTGAGATGTCTAGATCCAAAGGAGGCTAAAAATACCATTACTGATTTCCATGATAGCTTGTGTGGGGGTCATCATTTTTGGAGGACCACAGCATATAAGATTCTCAAAGCTGGGTATTTTTGGCCTAGCCTTTTTTTTTATGTTTGTGCAAAGATTAGGGCCTGTGATAAATGCCATAAATTTTTAGGAAAGAAACAATTGAAATCGTTTCCTCTGAAGCATGTAGTGGTTTTTGGTCCTTTCCAGCAATTGGGACTTGACTTCATTGGGGAAACTCATCCAGCTTCAAGTGGTCAACATCGATGGATTTTGACTGCAACTGATTATTTCACCAAGTGGATAGAATCCATTCCCGCAAGAAGTGCCACACACAAGGTAATTATTGGTTTTCTTGAAGATATTATGTCAGGGTTTGGTTTCCCAAGCAAGATTGTTACTGATAATGTTGCATCCTTCAAAGCTGAACCATTGGTAAAATTTTGTGAGAAGTATGGGATTCAACTAGTTCATTCTACCCCTTATTACCTCCAAGGCAATGGTTTAGCAGAATCTTCTAACAAGAGCCTTGTAAAGATTATTAAGAAGTTACTGGAGGACAACAAGAAATCATGGGAATCAAAGATGAAATTTTCCCTATGGGCAGATAGAGTCACTACAAAGAGATCACTTGATATTTCCCCCGTTCAGCTTGTTTATGGGATTGAAGCTATTTTTCCTACTCATATTTCCTTTCCTGTGGAAAATTTCCTTCAGGATCAACAAGGAGAACCAGATGATATGGTCATAAGGATGCATCAGCTAGTAGAAGTACGACAAACCAGGGAGTAGCTCCTTGATAAAGCATAGAGCCATCAACAGAAGATCAAGCAAGATTTTGACAAGAAGGTAAACATGTAATATTTCTAGCTGGGAGATATGGTGCTCAAGTGGGATCCACCAAGGCAAGAAAAAGAAAAACATGGTAAATTCGAAGACTTGTGGATTGTCCCTTTCAAGATTTATGAATTTTTTCAAAATAACACTTATAAATTGCAGAACTTGGAAGACTCTGAAATTCCTGGTGGCCCGGTTAATGGGCACTTTCTGAAGAAGTGTTTTTCTTAATCCATGAGTGGATTTCCCTTCCATTGTAAATATCTTTTTTGTTTTTGTTTCTCTTGAATAAATGACCCCATACCCTAGGATGAGACATTGAAACTACTTATTCTTGGCAGCTCACAGGGAGCATGCCATCCCCTGTGGAGCCAATGTTATCACATGGAATTGATTGGGTCAAAAATTCTTTAGGTTTTTTATTTTGAGTCATTAGTGTTGTTGTAATTTTTTGGATTTATCTTTTTCCTATACTCATTTTTGGATTTTGATACAAATAATATATAGAGTAGTGTGGAGGTTGGTCTATAATGCTTGGGTTACATCATGATAAGTTGGACAAGCCATCACCTTTAGTATATTTTATGCCTCCACTACCACCCTGACATGTCACCTCTTCAATCGTGTACGAAAACCCCTCCACTTTGTCCCTTTACCCATTAGAAGGTCAAATCATGCTCATTTTGAACGTTTCCATCTCATCAGACAGTTCGCAGCGCATCCAAAGTACATTATGCTTTCATCACCATCATTGCGCTCATGAGCATTGTCAGCCAAGATCTCCTTGTTTTCAACACTTATATTTAAAAAAATATAGCATGGGATTTCTTCATTAAAGATTTTAACTATTTATTCCAA